>AYEL01067492.1:0-21454 GCA_000484575.1 Olivierus martensii
TTTACATATGCAAATTAGGCCTAATTGCTTTCGAATTTTTTTTCTCTTATTCTTTTGATTCTTCATCAAAACTAAAAAAGGGTATCAGAGTACGGTATATTGCCGACAAAATCCAATTTTTTCATGTCAAAATATTAAAATTCGAAAAAGTTATGGCAAAAAAACAAAAAATCATAATTTTTTTTAATGGCTCGCTGGAGCGGTAGACCGTTAAAAAAAATATTTTTGAGGAGCGGAAAGGGTTAAGTCTATCAAAAAAGTTCATTGTAAGTAAAATCAAAACTTTGAAATCGCACGCTTAACATCTAGAAATCACGTTGCACAACATCTAGAAATCACATCTTAACAGTATATGACATCATCATTAGGGTGCGTGTCCATCTGAGAGAAAAACTGTCGCGAGAGACTCTCGAGAGGGAAATTTGCAAATGGAGAGTCCCTGAGAGTAGCTCGCAAGGGTGTGACCATTTGCGAATTTCCCTCTCGAGAGTCTCTCGCGACAGTTTTTCTCTCAGATGAACATGCACCCTTAGGATGATCCACTCATTTTAAAATACAATCAAAGATTTGAATACAAACTCAACTATAGGGAAAACGGAATTTTGTACGGTCTCTTGGGAGCTGTGTGACATAGACGTATTCTAATGGAATTTTTACTGTGAAAATTTTTTAGAAAAGAAAACAGTTATTCAATAACAATAATCGAAAAAATAATAAAATTTCAGCTCACTTGGGCAGGGAAAGAACAATCCGTAAACGTCAAACGACAATAAAAAGAAAATATTTTTATGTAAATTATAAAAATTTATTACTATTCATTAGCTTGATATTTTCTGAAGCTATGTCATCCTATAATGATAATGTCATACACTGACATCAATCTCGCTTCGGAGTAAAATTTTACTTTACCTATTGCGATCGAGCACGTCATGCCGCTGAATCCAACTTGCATTTATATAAGTGCATCAGATAGGTGATGCCGCGATGCATCAGGCACATGACAGAAATTCTCGACAATAATCCAAGAATCTTATGTAGGTGCGCTGTGTTGGATCACTTTAGCTGATTATTGTCGAGAATTTGTGTCGTGGCGCATCAGGTAATGCAACATTGCCTATCTGATGCACTTATACAAATGCAGTGGTGGCGCGACACGCTCGATCACTTCGGGTAAAGTAAAATTTTACATTTTAAATTGATATATTGGTGTCTATATTATAATAATTTATTTTATGTATATATATATATTTATTTAAAGTTTCAATAAAATATTTATTTAGGCAAATGGCATTAATATATCGGTAACTAAAAATCAAAGATGATGTAATTTATTTTGTTTTCAAATTTTTGTTGAATTTTAAGTGTTAAAGTCTGGGGGTAGGCTTATACATGGGTTATGCATTTTTACCGATTTTCAAACTTCGAAGTTGGGGGGTCAGCTTATACATGGATCAGCTTATATTCGAATATATACGCTAGTTAGTGATTGTGCTCGAGATTCCCATCTCAAGAAATCTCAAGATTTACAAGAAAATTTCATTCTCATTTCTCAAGAATTTTATTTTTTAATTATTTTTGGGATTCCTGATTCTTGAGAAAAATTCTTTATAAATCTCTGGAATTAAAAAAAATTTTGTGAAATTGTATCCTAAAAATTTCACAGCGATACATTAATTATTTTGCTGCTCTTTTGGTCCTGCGACATCTTCAAGTCAAAAACTCAAGATTAAAGTCTTTCTTGTTTTTTAAAATAAAGCTTTTGGAAAATCACACAAATAAATACAAATCGCTTCGACACTACCCAAATTAATTAAGTATAAGCCCTGTTTAATCTTTTCTACCATATCAGTATTTATATAAATATTTCTGGATAGACCAATTTAAAAAAACAGCTGTTACATTGTTCCAGAACTTTGTTTAAAAATTGTTCTACTGTGTAATAAGTTTGTAACTGAAGATGGTATCGTAGCATACCAAAAGCGTTTCTACTGTCTTTTAATAAATGTTATTTTACATTTCTGCTGTTTTGTGCTTTGATAAGGTTGGATTTATTGAGACTGATAATAAGTAGTGTTAAGTTTCTTGAGAATTTATGGTATATAATTTAGATGTTATTGGACTTACACTTATAGTAGCGCTTCCAAACGGGTTAAACATAGCCATGGGCCCTCTTATTAGTTATTTCAAAAATAAACCACTAGGAGAGAAGTATTTCTTGATAGGATTATTTGAAAATAAAAAGTAATTAATATAAATTTGTGTTTATGTGAAATTTCTGTAAGTTGAAATCACAGTCTTTTATTTTGAATTGAATAAAATAAACTTTTTAGAATCTAATGATATTCTTTGAAAACACAAACATATTCTTATTAACATAAGAAATGCAAACTAACTAGAGAATAAATTGTTTTCTTCATGAAATAATAACTAATAGTTCTTTTATAAATTTTAATTAATAAAAGAATTACCAGTAATATTTCTTTCAAATATAATTGTCAGTAGTTATTTAATATTAAAAAATATGTTTGACATTTTAGGAAGAAATAATTGAAAGAAGAATGCCTGCTCTTATGCCTAAAGAACATATTGGTCATAGATTATTGGTAAAATGTCTTGCATTAAAGTAAGTTATAAATTTAATATTATTTAATAGAATAAAATATTAAAATAATTGATAACTTAAAATATTATAATAGTGAATATTATTAAAATATTTATCAAAATAATCTAAATTCAAACATTTAAAATTTTTTAACAGTCATCAAGTGATTGTTAGTATTTTATTTATTTATTTATTTTTACAAAAAATCAGATAATAATTCCAATTCCAAGTATAAACTGAAAATTGAAATATATAACTTTATTATAAGAATAAAGTTATATAATAGCATTAGCATAATTTACCATTTTGTGCAAAGAATTTTTTTATTGAAATTACTTAACAATAACAGTTATCAACTTTTATTGGAGACATTTTTTCTTTCTAATTTTTTGCTGCTTTCCAATCAGAGATAATTAAATGGTAAGGCTGTTCCAGAGATTATCACTAATTGCCCTTGGATAGCTAACAAATCTTCAAAGTGAAATAGGAAGTATAGGATTTAAAATTGAATCCTTATCCTTCACATTGCAAATTTATTATGGATTTTTTTAAAAATATTGCCTTTTTTAGGTTGTATTATGAATAATTAATATAATAATCATTATTATTATATTAATTAATGATTAGGTTGTATTATGAATAAGTAATATAATAATCATTATTATTAATGAAATTAATGATTATTAAATTAATTATTGTTATAACTTTGCTGTACTAAGATAATATGTCAGAATATTTCAATAAAAAATAAGTGGCATTTTGGGGGTGTAGAAATATATAATTTTTTCCAAGATAATGGTAATTTAATTCTGAATTTATAAGAATTTGATATAAAAGCATTTTTCAGGAACACTTTAATCTTGTAAACTTTGAGTTAACTTGTATGTAAAACTATAAATGTAGTACCATAATTTTCAAATACAGGTAGTTTCTTATTTTATGAATTAATTTTTTCCTAGAGTGCACTTATAAAGTAGGAACTCATAAATCATAAATCATTTTCTCATAGACAATGTTAAAAATAGGTTCTATTCTTAACAATGAAATTTTGCCATAATAAAATTAATTAAAGGTCAACAAAATCAATAGTTTATGATTAAATAATGTTTTATTTATCTAAAGAAATGAAAATATACCCTCTAAATTAAGCAAATTATTATTATAAAATATTTATCATATGAGCCTTTCAGAAGCCAAATTGTTTAATTCATTTTTTATAAATTTCTCAATTTTAGTACCCAAGCACATTTTTGCACTAATCATATACTTGGGATTAAAATTGAGAAATTTTCAAAAAAATGGAATTAATCAGTTGGCTTCAGTTTTGAGAGGCTTATATAAATGTTAAAGAATTTTCATTCTTCATAATTATTGACAGATAGATAAATGAGCTTTTATCTAAATAAATCATTACTTTAAGTACAATTCAGGACTGAAGGTTATTTAGATAATGTACCAGTAAAACTATGATGGCCAGAAGGTGCACAACTTTTGCTTCTTAGTCTGCCATTTTGATTTTTATAATTTCATAGCAGACAATGGAATTTCAGGTACAAACCCATTTATTCTTTATCATATAACTATGCATGTGATTTGAAATGCCTTTTTATGAATGTTTAGCATTTATTTATTGTAATTAATATTGATATTTTCAATTTTTTTTTGTTACTTCATATTTGAAAAAATTCTTAAACCAGAAAACTCTCAAAGCAGGAATTCATAATTTGAAAACTACTAGTATATATGAAAATTGTGCTACTATATTTATTAGAAAGTTTTATCTTTGTAATAATAAAAATATAACTAAATTAATTATAATATTTTTATTCATTAATTGTAATCAGGTTTGAATAAAAGTTGTAAATATTTGTATTTTTATGTTTTAAAATTTATTAGTTATAATTAAGATAAAAAATTAACAAATAATTGTTTTCTACAGATTAGAACTTGACATTGAGCCACTTTTTGGTATTATGGCTTTATATGATGCTAAAGAAAAGAAAAAAGTATGTAAAAATTATCTATTTATGATATAAAATTAAAATTATATTTAATTATGCTCTATCTTATATAATATATCCCAATTTTTAAATAAAAGTAAATTCTATTGAAAGTCCTTCTTTGACTTTCAAAAAAGTCTTATTTTTCAATCACATTCTTATCTGCCACTTGTAATAAATTAAAAATTTTGTATAAAATTTTAAATTTTATATGGAATTAATAAAAGTTAATAAGGAAATCAAGTAAAAAATTAATGAAAAACAATAACAAATGTAAACTTTTTTGTGACATTTTATTGAGTAACTACTTATGCTGTATACATATATACAGCATAAGTAGTTATTCAAACTTCCATTTGAAACTTACAAATACAATATACATTTGTTCTGTATTGCAAAAAAATTAAAAAAATATATAAAAAAATTGGATTTATAGAAGTCAGATGTGTGTAAACTGAAGAATATATTTATTTTTTAATATTCATTATTTCTAGTTGATTACTTAGATTATCTAAAGGTAATCAACTTCAATATGAATTAGGAATATATTTTAAGATTATTTCAGTTGATCTTGTTTGTTATACTAAATTTATCATATAAATCAATTTCTTATTTTGAATTTTGAAAATAGAAATAATATGAGAATTATAATTAACTGTATTATTTTTATTTATCAGATGTTTATCATTTTATATTTGTTTAATGTTTTCTTTCTTTTATATTGGTTTAGGTATCAGAAAATTTTTATTTTGATATGAATCCAGAACCTTTAAAAAGAATGTTGTCAAGTCATATTACTTATCAAGATATAACTACACTTAGTAGATCTTGTATTTTTAACATTACGTATCCCTCTCAGGATTTATTTCTTGTTATTAAGGTAAATTATAAATATCAGGAAGAATAATTACTAAACTGTAATTATTATAATTAGATATAATTAGGATAATATTAGTCCATTTTATACATATTTACTTAAAAATTATTGTAGATCTTGTAATTATGATGAAAATAATGAATTACCAAGTTTCTATTCATCTTAATTTAGTTCTTACAAAATTTCTAAATTTTACATTATCCAGGAACCAAAATTTTATAATTTGTTTTTAAACCAAACTCTGTTGATCCAGATAGCATAATTTTTTGTATAATATTTCTATCATTATTCATTGGTTCCTATTTTCACACTTCAAAAGATTAAATCTCTGAATATCTGTTCTGTTTTCTTAAAAAAGTATAACAAGAAGATATCAGTAAATATTTTGTTTGTTTTTCTTTATCTGAAAATATAATATTTTAACAGATAAAGAATATTAAACTATTAAAGTACTCCAAGATCAGTTGTGATCTGTTTTTATTGAGTTATTTTCTTTCTGTTGCTATCTCTTGAGATTATTAAGCAAATGGATAAGGCATAGTTTCTACTGTGCAATTTCGTCCAGCAGTTTCCGTTTTCAGACAGTAAGATGCTTCGTGCTCACCATCTATGGTGCTCACATTGGCTATATAATGGACCTGTAACTTTTGTTAATGCCATACCAAAGTAACCAATAATGAATGTTTTAAAAATAAACCAATCAAATACATCAATAGAAAAAGTTTATTTCAAGATGGAAAAGAGGAGGTAGTTTTATCTACTTTTATTTTTTAATAATTTATTATGATATTCTTTTTGGGATTTATCATAAAGACAAACATTTTCACAAACCAAATTTATTAACATTTCATTGTTTACTGCCATGTTTTTCAAAGCTCTTGTTTACAACCAACAATCTATGGTTTACAACAAAGTAATTTCTTATTAGCTCTCGAATCTGTGATGCTAATCTATAACTGTCTGTATCCAGCAAAAAGTAGGATCAAGATCTAATCAATCCGTTCTGTGATTTTGCTGTTTGTAAACAGGCTGTTGCTAGGATACTGGCTGTATGGATCCATTTTGCTGGATGAAATTGTACAGTGGAAACTGCACCTTATTTTGAAGCACATTAATGGTATTTAACAGATCAGATCTAGACTTACTTGAAAAATCTAGAAGTATGGAACCTAAAACTGAACTTCAAGTTCAGTTTCTACTTTTGCCAGGTGTCAAGTACATCTTTTATCATTTGATCATCTGGCCAATTTATTAAATTAAAAATAAATTGATTCTAGATTAAATGTTTTTGTGTGTAAAATGTTATTGCTAAAAATATTCAACCTAACCCTTAAGGATTTTTTATTGGGTTGTTCGGAAAGTAATTTCGTTTTTTTCCCACCAGTGGCATTAGTTGTATTTTTCACGCCAATTTTATTCTAAGCTATATTGTCATTATAAATTTTGACAGCAGACATTTCAAGGTATATTTATAAAAAATTTCTTTTTGATAATATTGAACTTTAATAATTACTTCAAAATTTCAATAAAGTTATCATTTTTAAAATAAAAGAAGAAAATATATTCTATATATCATTATTATTTATATAATTACTTTTTAGTCCTGTTAATTTTCTAATCATTCTGATCATATTAATGCTTGCTATTTTATTTGAAATGTTCTGGTTTCTTTTCAAATTATTTATTTATTTATTGGGTTGTTTGGAAAGTAATTTCGTTTTTTTCACCAGTGGTGTTAATTGTATTTTTACCTACCAATTTCATCCTAAGCCATATTGTCATTATAAATTTTAATAGCTGATGTTTCAAGGTATATTTATAAAATAAAGTATAGGGAGAAGATGTGTTAACAGAATGCCAGTGCCAAAACTTGTTTGCAAAATTCTGACTAATTCAATTTTCATTTGAAGTTGTTATCAGGACAGAAAGATTAATAATTTAAGACAATTATTATTTTTTATTAAACTTTTTCACTTGAATTTATTAGTATTTTATATATTTTGAAACTTTATTAAGTTTAAATCTGTTTACTAGTAATCATTTGAAAACAAAAATCTGACAAGCTAAGTTGCAATAAGTTATGCCTAAAAAAATAAATTTATGCAAGTATGTTTTTATAAATATCAATTTAAATTATTCATATGTGAAATTATTAAATTATTATTAAATGTCTCTTACTCCTCTTATATTCAAAAATGGAACAGTCAGGAATAACCAGATTGATAAATATAGAAAAAATACAGGAATTTTTAAGTTTATCCAAATCTGACTTATGCAAATTTAGTTTCTGTAAAAAGTTTTGACATGAAAAGTATTTTAAATCATCTTTATAATTTAACAAAAATATAATAAAATTTTATATGGTAATATGATAGCAATATTCTAAATACTTTCATCTGCATTTTTTTACTTCACAATTTAATTTAACACACAAGCTGTTACATACAGAAATTCTTTTATTTTGATAAAACATTTTCATCTTTCAATGAAGCTATCATCACTGCATTCTATAATTCAAATAATTACAGTTTCATTCTAAAAGATATTTTAAAAACACATTATGTAATTCAATAACATCACATAAATTTATCACTTTATAATTAAATTATCATTTTTTACATGAAGTTATTCACTAAACGAATAGCTTAAATGTAAAAAATGATAATTGTACTATTGGGTTGTTTTGGAAAGTAATTTCATTTTTTTTTCCCACCAGTGGCGTTCGTTGTATTTTTACCCTCCAATTTCATTCTAAGTTGTATTATCATTATAAATTTCAACAGCTGATGTTTCAAGGTATATTTATAAAAAAATTTTTTTTGAAACAAACCACTGAATAACAACATGAGAAATTGCTACAAGATTGAATTTATTTAATTCAACTGTTATTTATAAAAAATTTTTTTTGATTCTGTCCAGTTGTGTTTTTTTTTTTGTGTCCTATCAAAAATGGAAATAAAATGGAGATTTTCAGCATTTGCTTTTTTATTACCGAAAAAGTAAGAATGCTGTTCAAGCAAGAAAAAAGTTATTTGAAGTGTAAGGAGATGTGTTAACAGAATGCCAGTGCCAAAACTGGTTTGCAAAATTCTGACAGTTTTGATGTTAAAGATGCACCACATGCTGGAAAGTTAGTATAGTGCCAAAACTGGTTTACAATATTTCCTTCTGACAATTTTGATGTTAAAGATGCATCAAGTGCTGGAAAGTTAGTTGAAGCTGATGATGACAAAATAAAGGTATTGGTCACCAAGTGCAGAAAAGTTAGTTGAAGCTGATGATGACAAAATAAAGGTATTGGTTGAAGCAAAACTGAATAACAGCATGAGAAATTGCTACAAAATTGAATTTTTTACTTCAATATTCATGGCCAGTTAAATGTTGATATTTTGGTTCCATGTATTCTCGAAATATTTGCTCCTTTATATCAACATCTGTGATTTGCTGCTGAAATGTGAAGAAAACAATCCCTTTCTGAAGTGGATAATAACTGTTGATGAAAAATAGATTGTTTACAATAAAGTTGAATGCAAGTGATTGTGGAGCAGAAGAAATGAACTGGCTCAAAGCACTCCAAAACACGACATTCATCAATAAAATGATGTTCTTTGTTTGGTGTGATTTCAAAGGAATTATTATAGAAAATGATCCCTTTCTGAAACGGATCATAGCTAGTGATGAAAAATGGATTATTTACAACAACGTTGAATGCAAGTGAACATGGAGCAGAAGAAATGAACCCAGCTCAAAGCACTCCAAAACCCAATTTTCATAAAAAAAATGATGCTCTTTGTTTGGTGGGATTTCAAAGGATTTGTTTTTTTGAGCTATTGATATAAATAAATAGACTTCTTAAGATAACATATGTTATCTTAAAAAGTCTATTTTTTTGGTCTGCTCAAAAGTGCTGATTTTATAGTAATTGCATTAACCTAACCTTTAAGAGTAGTAAGAAAGTTTAAAGAATTTCAAGGGATTTGTTTTTTGAGCTTCCATACAATTCCACAAGTAATTTGGAAGGTACAGCCATCAATTGGACAAATTGAGTGATTCCATCAAACAGAAGTGGCCAGAATTGTGATTAACAGAAAAAACATAGTGTTTCATCATGACAATGCCAAACTTCAAATAAATTTGATGACTCCACGACAATGCCAAATTTCATATGTTTGATGACTTGTCATAAGCTGTTACAGCTTGGGATGGGATGTGCTACCATATACACCATATTCGCCATGTCTGGCACCCTCCGATTATTACTTATTCCAGTCTTTACAGAATTTTTTAGAGGGCAAAACAGTGTGTTATCATATCCACCATATTTGCCATATCTGGCATCATCCGATCATTACTTATTCTGGTCTTTACAGAATTCTTTAGATGGCAAAACATTTATAATGAGTATGTCAAAAATCACTTGATTCAGTTTTTTTGCAAGCAAAGATTAGAAATTCTACGAGCATGGAATCATGCTACTACCAGAAAGATGGCAACATGTGTTGGACTGAAAATGGTCAATATAAAATTAAATAAAATATATATATACTATAAAAAATGTCAATATATAATTAAATAAAATATTTATATACTATAAAAAAATTGTTAATATATAATTAAATAATATATTTATATACTATAAAAAAATTATTGTTCATTTTCATGAAAAAAACGAAATTACTTTCTGAACAACCCAATACAGTGGTGCCTCGCAATTTGACACTAATCCAGTGCCGAACTAATGTCGAATTGTGGGACAATATTTCCCATATCACCATGTTTTCCATGTCTGGCACCCTTTGATTATTACTTGTTCTGGTCTTTAAAAAATTCTTTACATGGCAAAACATTTAGTTCAAATGAACATGTCAAAAATCATTTGGTTCAATTTTTTGCAAGCAAAGATCAAAAATTCTACGAGCATGGAATTATGCTACTACCAGAAAGATGGCAACACATGTTTGACCAAATTGTCAATATATAATTAAATAAAATATTTATATACTATAAAAAATTTGTCGTTCATTAGATCTTTTGGTTCAGTTTTTTGGAAGAAAAGATCAGAAATTCTATGAGCATGGAATCATGCTACTACCAGGAAGATGGCAACAATTATCTATTTATTCATAACTAGAAAGTCTGCTTGGATTGAAGTAGTGAGCAGCGATTAGTCTTTTCAGTTCAGAACGCAGTAATCAACCCATCTGATTCGTATACCTCGCCCCTATTCTTAGTCAGAACAGACACGTCCATTTTTATCTTCCATTGTGCACGTTCGAACTGACAGACTTTATAACCGATCAACTTCCGGTAACCGAACTGACAGACTTTATAACCGATCAACTTCCGGTAAGCTCAGCCCCCTGCAAAGCAGGTGAACACCTTTTTGGAATGAACTGTACACATAATTCCACAAACTATGAGGAGTTTTAAGTGTTGCTGATGATTTCTTTAGAAAACTGAGTTCTTCAGCTACCATATTTTCAGATCAAAGTTTCATACAACTTCTTTTTTATTTCTATTTTAAATCTCTTCTATAAATAGCATTAGGGTATCTGAAATTACTACTGAAAACTTCAGATTCTGCCACAGACTCCTCTCTAGTCCATTCTCTCTTACAACCCATTCTGGTTTGCCAGTCAGAGGCTTTCAGTATATTTGACCCATTGCATCAAAGAAGTTGAATGAATCTACTACAGATAACAGATTTTGATTGAAATATCACATTTAATGTACAGCAAATAACAATTTTGATTAGTAAAGACAAACAAAGCTCTAAATAGGAAACTTTTTTATTATAAGTAATGTTTCAATCCTGCTGTGGATCTATTGAATATATTAGCTATTTAGGATCAAAAAGATTTTTGAAAATAAATTTTTCTATTTAGGGATCATCCATAAACTAAGTCACACTGTTAGGGGAGGGAGGTAATAGGTTTGTAATGAAAAATGATATATGGGAAGGAAGACATTGTGCAAATTGTGACATTGCACTGTAAAAATAATTTGAGTTTTACATTTCCGATTAAAAATTTTTTTATAAAATATAAAATTTTTATGCTTAATTGTATGAAAATAAAGACTGTAATGTAACATATTTAGAGAAGTTTGCTATAAAATGTAAGACAAAATTTATCTAGTTAGAAGACATTTATATCCAATTACTTGAAGATTTATTGGGAAGTTAAAGAATACAATATATGTAGCAAAGTGTTATGTAAAGTAATTCATATTTCTATTATTTTTATTTTTACATAAAATTGGGAAAAAATAATTTTAAGTATAAGAGGAAGGGGTCTTCAAATTTGTAATGTCACAGTTAAGGGAGTCTTACTTAATGTGACAAAAAATGACAATGGGGAAGGAGATAAAAAATGTTTGAAATAGTGTGACATATAGATGATTCCTTAAATCTTTATTTGCATTTTAGTAATAGATGAATTTGAGTTTTATTTTGATTAGTATTTATTAAAATTTTGTTTATAACAACAAAAGTAATTAAAAAAATTCAATGTTTTATTCATAACAGTAAAAATATTTTTAATATTATCAAGTTATCAAAAAAAAAAAATCTTTAAATTTTGTTTATTCTTTATATTATTTTATATTTAAATTTATTTTGTGAGAAATTGTATATATTTAATGTTCATGTTATATTTTAAAATAAGTTATTAAATGATAAAACTTCATAAATATAATTTTAATGGATTTTAGTAATAAATTAATAATACATATCTAATGAATTAATGTATTTAAATTATTTGTGTGTGTGTTTGTGTTTAGAACATGTAAGTGCATGTATTATTATATATTTATTTGAAAATTTTAATATAGAATTATTTTTAGTAATATGTGAATATAATTTTTTTCTTAGAGAATTCTTTGAGCGTGTAATTTTATGCAATAGTCTTGTGTGGACTTGTTCATTGACTGGACGTTCTGGACTTACTTTCAAAGAAGCAACAGAATCAGAAACTCAGGCTCGATCTTATTTATCATCATTCCCTTACTTTTTGAAACGGCCAATATTTTATTTGATCACATTAACTAATCATGGAAGAATTGCAGATCTTTGTGAGGATGTGTATAATTTTGCAAGAGATCGGTTTTTCTTAGAAGAAAAGGTTGATGTGATAATTAATAATACCAAGTAAGTACTTATCAAGATTATGATGATTGCATTTCCAGAAATAAATATATCTGTCCTTTGTGAAATACTGTTCTTCATAATTCAACATAACTATTGGGTTATTCGGAAAGTAATTTTGTTTTTTCCCACCAGTGGCATTAGTTGTATTTTTATCTGCCAATTTTATTCTAAGCCATATTGTCATTATAAATTTTGACAGCTGATGTTTCAAGATATATTTATAAAAAAATTATTTTTGATTCTGTGCAGTTGTTTTTTTTGGTGTCCTATCAAAAATAGAAAATTGCTGAAGATTTTAAGCATGTTTTGCTTTTTTATTACCAAAAAAGTAAGAATGCTGTTCAAGCAAGAAAAATGTTATGTGAAGTGTAGGGAGAATACCAGTGCCAAAACTGGTTTGCAAAATTTCATTCTGACAATATGATATCATTTATGACAATATGATATATATAATTCTTGATGTTAAAGATACACTACGTGCTGAAAAGTTTGTTAAAGCTGATAATGACAAAATAAAGGTATTGATTGAAGCAAACTGTTGAATAACAACATGAGAAATTGCTACGTTGATATTTAGGTTCCACATGTTCTCAAAGAAACATTTACTCTATTGCATCGACATTTGTGATTTGCTGCTCAAACATGAAGAAAATGATTCCTTTCTGAAGCAGATCATAAATGTTGATGAAAAATAGATTGTTTACAATAAAGTTGAACGCAAGTGATCATGGAGTAGAAGAAATAAAATACAATTTTAGGCTTTCTTTTTGTACAGCCTTTTTCTTGTACATCGTTACATCGCAATGAATAACAAATACAAAATTAAAACCCCAAAATACATTCAATAAAGTTAAAATAAAATTAAATTTACGCAGTTAACCATTGAATTAAAATGCATTTCGGCATTGTGCCCTCTTCAATTACAACCAATCGTTAACTGCAAAAACAATTTACATAAATTTTCTTAAAGAACAGAAAAAATATTAATTTATTTCAACTTTTTTTAAGTTGAAATAAATTAATATTTTTTCTGTTCTTTAAGAAAATTTATGTAAATTGTTTTTGCAAATTAATATTTTTTAACTTAAACTTTATTGAATTTAACTTTATTTTAACTTTATTTTTTTACTTTATTTTAACTTAAACTTTCTGTTCTTTAAGAAAATTTATGTAAATTGTTTTTGCAGTTAACCATTGGTTGTAACTGAAGAGGGCGCAATGCTGAAATGCATTTTAATTCCATGGTTAACTGCGATTTGAATTCAACCATTCATGACCAGTTGAAACGTTTATATTTGGGTTCCACATGTTCTCAAAGAAAGATTTGCTCCATTGCATCGATATCTGGATTTGCTGCGGAAATGTGGAGAAAATGATCCCTTTCTGAAATGGATCATAACTGTTGATGAAAAATGGATTGTTTACAATGTTGAATACAAGTGGTCATGGAGCAGAAGAAATGAACTGGCTCAAAGCACTCCTAGACCCCATTGGAGCAGAAGAAATGAACTGGCTCAAAGCATTCCAAAACCAGATATTCATGAAAAACTGATGCTCTTTGTTTAGTGGAATTTCAATGGATTTTTTATTTTTTTTTTTAATAACTGTTGATGAAAAATGTATTGTTTACAACAAAGTTGAATGCAAGTGATCATGGAGCAGAAGAAATGAACTGGCTCAAAGCACTCCGACACCCCATATTCATAAAAAAAATGATCCTTTTTTGTTTCGTGGGATTTCAAGAGATTTGTTTTTTTTTTTTTTTGAGCTTCTTCCATACAGTTCCACAAGTAATTCAGAAGTGTACTGCCACCAATTGGACAAATTGAGTGATACCATCAAACAGAAGTGGCCAGAATTGATTAACAGAAAAGAATAGTGTTCCATGACATGCCGAACTTCATATAAGTTTAATGACTTGCCATAAGCTGTTACAGTTTGGATGGGATGTGCTATCATACCCACCATATTCGCCATATCTGGCACCCTCCAATTATTAATTGCTATCAATTGGACAAATTGATTGATTCCATCAAACAAAAGAGGCCAGAATTGATTAACAGAAAAGGCATAGTGTTTCACCATAACAATTCCAAACTTCATGTGTGCACCCTTGGTCACATTAGACCAGTGCACCCTATCCAGCGATGTGGCAGTTCTCTGTTGAGAAAGGTGCGGACAATTGTGCTCCAGTGAGGTGGAGCCCCGTCCTGTTGAAAGATGAAAGTTGATGAGTCAGTAGTCATTTGTGGCAACAACCAACAATTGCAACATATCCAGGTACACAGAACCTGTAACTGTCTGCTCGATGAAGAAATAGGGGCCATACGCCTTTGTCTTGGATATGGCACAGAAAACATTCACTTTTGGCTAATCCCTTGACAACTTCACACAGACATGCAGCAATTCAGTACCCCACCCACTACATTGTGACGATTCACCTTTCCTGACAGATGGAAAGTTGCCTCGTCGCTGAATATCAATATCCCTGCAAAGTCATCATCATCTTCCATAGCTTGCTGCGTTCGGGTACAAAACTCTAATCTGCGGGCATAATCATCTGGAGTCAGGTGTTGTAACAGTTGCAAACAGTAGGGTTTGAAATGCAAACGCCGCCGCAAAACATTCCACACTGTTTTCTGCGGAATGCCCATTTCACGGCTTGCGCGAACAGTTGATTTTTGTGGGCTGCGCACAAAGCTCTGTCTCACGTGCTCCACAATTTCCTCTGAGGCATGCGGTCGCCCCATGCTTTTCTCTTTACACAGACAACCAGTATCACGAAACTGGAGAAACCAATGCAAAATGCTCTGGTGACCAGGTGCAGCTTTTCTGTATTTGCGTACTAAAATCAGCGTACACGCTGAACGCTCGTAACCAACGAACACTTTGTATATTCTAACACACAAAAACTCTTCTCCTGCATTGCCGCCATCTTGTAGAGTGCCGTCACAAGATTGCCATTTAGCGTGCACACGAGACACGAGGCGGGCTTTTTAAACTTGGTGAGTGTATCTATCTTTTCATGTATCATCCACGTCTTTGTACATTGTATACGTGTCAATAAACATTACTTTGAAACCCGATGAATCATTTAGGCTAACCCTGTACAGTAAGACCTTGTTTAACGCAGGGGATACGTTCCAAAGTAACAAAGCGCTAAATGAAACAGCGTTAAACAAGATTATTTTAACATGTAAATAATGAAGATAGGTAAAACAAGACAGTGAATAAAAAAATATATACATAGCATTTTTTTTATTTTATTTTGTAACATGTATCATTACTATTGTATTGCATTAATTATAGAAATTTTTTTTATTGCTAATATCGATTTGTATTCATAAATCATTCATGAAACAGTTTTTATTGCTAATATCAATTTGTATTCATAAATCATTCATGAAAAACCTTTTATTGCTAATATCGATTTGTATTCATAAATCATTCATGAAAAATATTATAGGCATTTTTATTGCTAATATCGATTTGTATTCATAAATCATTCATGAAAATACCTTAAAATTAGAAAGATAAAAAGTTTTAAGAACAAAAAGCAATTATCAGATTGCAGTAAACTATAAACAACGAAAAAATATTGATGAAAGAAAAATGTTCTAACTTCAAGGAACTATAATTTAAAGTGGCAGCATTCAGGTTAAATTAAAATGGGATAATTGTTATTTTTACTACTATAAAATAACATTGATAACGCATCATAAATATAACTCTGACCGCAGCAGATTTTCGAATGTACTACATTGCACTGATATCAAACACACTGTGAGATGGCATAGGAGTATCAATGCAGCAAATTCCTCCAATTTCAGATTTATGTAAGAATAACGGTATGAAAAACCATGCCAAAGTGAATCAGTAAAAATATAGAATTTGAAAAAACCATATTATATTGAAACATCATTAAACGGAGCAGGGTTAAGCGAGGTCTTACTGTACTATAAAAAATTGTCATTCATTTTCATGAAAAAAAAACGAAATTACTTTCTGAACAACTTAATAGCAGATTAAATCATCCAAATATTCCTAACTAGTCAAATTATACCCTTAGTGACTTATTTTTGGATTAAACTACCAAATTAACGATTATTTATTAATTATACTATGGTGCCACCATCTATAATTAATAATTGGATTAATAATTAATTATGTAAATTTAGGCTAAGATGGTGCCATCTGTTATTTAATAACTAAACTATAATTTTTACTATTTTCCCAAAATTAAAAATTTACCTTGGCTGACATCAGTGTAAATCTGATTATTTCTAAAATTACTCACATTATATACATCCCAAAATCAGAAAATTTGCTGTTGTTTTGGTATTTTAACTGGTTAAAGACATTGGGACAGTTACCTAAAGATCCTGGTTCGACTCCAGGCCAAGGTAAATTTTTAATTTAGGAAAAATAATAAAAATTATAATTTAATTATTAAATAACAGATGACTCCACCTTAGCCTAAAATTAAATGATTATTAATCCACTAGGTGGTGGTACCATAGTGTAATTAATAAATAATCGTTAATTTAGTAGTTTAATTCAAAAATAAGTCACTAAGGGTATAATTTGGCTAGTTACAAATATTTGGATACTATTCTTCTTAATAAAATATTCAGCTATGTGGAAAAATGTATTAAAGATAAAATTTTTTATTAATATATATGTGAATCATAGACGTTTAAGGTTATTATTAATTTAATTTAAAAAAATACACCTATAGTACAATGTATTATTAGTGTTTTACCCATAAAATAAAAAAACCCCAGGTAGTACAATCAAACATTGGGGAAAACATAACATATATATGCAGATTAAATATAAACAAAATCCATATATTATCCCATATAAAATAAAAAAAATTTCTAATAACTATAAAATCAGAAAAATAAAAAATAATATACATTAAATTGTCACATTGTATATTATAGTCATACTAAAGAACAAACTTGAGTGAAAGTTTGTTTCAAAAAATAATAATAATAATAATAAAAGTATAGAATTTAAAACTGATTGTTATCTCTATCAGTATGTGTCTTATTAAATGTAGTAACTGCTCTTATATCTAAATGTATCTAGTGAGAACATTAAGTACATTAACAAATATTTTATCAGGTGATAATTTTTTCTCAACATGCAAAAATTTTAATTTTTGTGTATATCTTATTTTTTATTAAAAAACTGAAATTTTTCATAGTTATTAAATTCTTATCTATTTATAATAATGTAATTATTTTTTTTATATATGATTATTTTGAAAAATATTCATTGATTATATTAGATCAAAGATTACATGATTTTTTCCTCACAAATGTTTCATAAATATTTGATTAGATAACTATTACTAAGAAGTCACATGTTTACTGAATAAAACTAGTCATAAATTTGAACCATATTTAAAACTACAGTGCTTTAAAACCAAGCATTATGCAAATTTTATATAAATGAATTATTATTGTGTAATTTCTACAAAAATATCATAAATTTCTCAAAATTTTATGATTCTAAGCAATAAATTATATTATGTCATTTTTTCTTCTATATTTCACTAGTTTTCGTGTGCATTTTTTGAGAATTTGCAAATTTATATAAAAAAAAAAAACCTAACAAAAATCTAAAAATACTACAAAAGTAGCTACAATCTTATTTGGTTTACTATAGTTGGTGCGTCGATAATTTCTTTAATCAATACAACCAATACCAGACAGCTCAAAGTAAAGTAGGTTGGACAGAAATTTCCCAGAAAACAATTTTCAGAGTATTTCAATTAGCATGCTGTGCTTGTTTAAAATGGTAGATAATTTTTAACATTTGTAATTTTTTATTTTTTACGTAAATAGCAATAAAAATGAAATAAAAAGATAATTTTTCAGGTTTTTTATTAAAGAATATTAGAGAATATTTTTTCCTTTTCATCTTTTTTTTTCAATTTTAAGTATTTTATAGTTTATCATATAAAAATTCATTTTTGCTTGGAATTTTGAAAAATTAAATTTATCTTTATATATATTTGGAGCAATATATAGTAGAACTTTGATTATCTAAGGTAATGTGGAACCATAAGAGCTTAAATAATCAAAAACTCTAACATGAAATGCTTGGTAAATTATTATTATACAAGCAATTTGAAAAGAACTGCTACTTTCCTAACATATAACATATTTTGGAATGATTAAAGTTAATGGATTAAAATATATTTCATAAAAATCATCAATGATTTAATGTACATTGATGTTCAAAGAAATTGTTTAATCTAAAAATTTTGCATTTAAATCTTTTTTGCAATATGTTACATTAATGACTAACATCATAGCTAGAAATATAAACAAAAAATTTTAACAGTCAAGCAAAACTGTTAATAAATAACTTTTTATTTTGTTGTCATTCTGACACAAGCAAGGAATAACTAAAACTCTCTCAGAGCATGATTATATAGCTGAAAGCACCAGCTGATGCAGTATTATGCCATCACTTATATATATCAGTCTTATTTGATAAAATCTGTAAGAAATATTGCCATATACATAGGCTATTTAGATGACCTATGTATATGGCAATATTTCTTACAGATTTCATCAAATAAGATTGATATATATATCTTAAAATTTTATGGGGTGATACACTTTGAATATTAATGTATATGTATGTACTTAGTAAATTGTCATTAATTATTGGAAAGAAATGAATACACTCATAGTGATTAAATAAAGAAACATCTTTATTACAGATTCTGATACAAATTTTTTCCAAAAATTTGTATCAGAATCTATAATAAAGATAATTCCTTGCAGAAAAATCCATTAAAGTTTTTCATTATAAACTCTCATCAATTTTATATGAACATGGTAGTTTGGAATTGCAAATATGTATTTGGATATTAAAATTGAGAAATTTATAAAAAGTAATCAATTTGGCTTCAGAGAGGCTCATATATAGAATAACATCCACTATATTTATTAGTAAAAAAATCATTCTACACATTATTGATCTTACTTATGAAATAAACAATAAATTAATATTTTTGCATATATTCAAATATGAATAGTCACATATCTGTATATTTATAAAGTTTTAATAATAGATTTAAGAAGAAATAGATTTATTAGGAATAAACATTATGATCTTGTTGCAAAGGAAGCATTATCAACCATTGTGTGTGTGTGTGTGTGTTTGTGTTTGTTTGTGTGTGTGTGTGTTTGTGTGTGTGTTTGTTTGTGTTTGTGTGTGTTTGTGTTTGTGTTTTTTTTTTGTAATAACAGAATCAGTAAGATAAATGATTTTCATTATGAATGTGATGAATCATGTAGTTGGTGCCAGGATATAATGGGATGTGCTGTGACTGAGCTGATGAATCTTAATGATCATACAAAAATTTTTAATCTTTAACTGACCTATGTATAAATCAATCTTTTTTACAAAAATTTTTTATTTATAAAAATTTTTTATTTATAAAAATTTTCTTGATTTATATATTCAAGTATATATAATTTCCATTTGTGGTGTTGCATCTACATTCAGAGTTATGAATTTGAATTAAAAGTTTGTAAAAGTTTTGAACACATCCCATCCTAAATCAAGAATCCCTGTATTTGATGAACTGCCATATTTTTTTTATAATTCACAGGATAAATATCTAATTTTTATTAGTAATAATTGTGCTACATTTCTTATAGAACATTTCACAAATGTAAAATGGAAAAATGAGATTTTGACATAAAACTTTGATTAAGAGTTTTATTGTTATATGTAATTGTAATCCTATAATTTAAACTGCTTCAACTTTTCTTAATTATATCATAATATCAACAGCACTTTTTGCAGTAAAGCATCAACATATGTTTATTAGACATAAATATACAAACGTTTTCAGCGTATCTACACCCTCTTCAGATATACTCTTTCATTAACTGAACCGATTCGATTCAGTTAATGAAAGAGTATATCTGAAGAGGGTGTAGATACACCGAAAACATTTGTATATTTATGTCTAATAAATATATGTTGATGCTTTACTGCAAAAAGTGCTGTTGATATTATGATATGAAATTGTAAATAATTATTACTAACTTTATTATCCATAATTATATACTAATTTTTGTTGATATTAAATATCAATTTAAATTATACTTATTTTTTCACGTTATTGAACTCTAAAGTAAAAAAGACAATTGTGTAAATTTTATTGTTGAACAAAAATACTAAAATTAAACTAGTTAATTAAAAAGTTATAATTAGATTTAAGAAAACTAAAAATAGAAGGCATCTTATATTTGATCTTTGAAAATAAAGTTTATCATCAAATTGTTCTTTAGCAGAAGTAAATCATATTTGAATAGGATTCTAATCTGTTAAGTAATACTTAGATTTACAATGTAATTGTTTGCTGGACTATATCAGATTTCCACATATAAAATTCAATTTTAAATTATGATTGGCATTTGTAAAAATGATTTATTATTGTTTCAAATAATTCCTGTGAAAAATTTTCTCAGATGATAGCATGCTTTCTATAGATAACATACAATATGAAATTTCCAATATTTATTAAATATTAAAATATTGTGTCATTTTATATTTTCCTTTGTAGTGGGTCATTCCATTTTAAATCAGCCAATGGTGGTCGCTGCATGATTTTTGATTTTGATGAATTTTGGCATGTTGTTTATGTATATTCCCAAAGGCTCAAAAGTATTATTATTTACTTTAAAAAAAATTTAATTTCTGAGATATGAGAAAGAATATGTATGGAGGCAGACTAAAATTTGTATATTTTGTACTTTTTATAATCGCCTGTAGTTTTTTATGTGATTAGC
>AYEL01067493.1:0-11604 GCA_000484575.1 Olivierus martensii
TAATAACTTGTAACGGGAAATTTGTTGAGAGGCTTTGGTTACTATAACACCTGGTAAACAGCCTCGTTTAAATGTCATCGCGAGCGCTTTAACTGAATGTTTATTTGTAGAACACCCCAACAGGGGCGGCCTGCATCTGAAACTGGTCAGTCACACGCTTGTGAATACCGGCTGAGGAGGGCCGTAATAGGCCGAAAACGTTTCCGGAAAGAGATTGTATTATTAGTATATGTAGTGCATATTATATATATCTAATAATAAATTAGTTTTTTATCCTGCTTCAAGTGCTTGTTGTGATTTCTTTTACTTTTTAAATGTTTTCTTTTCCAGATAACGACATTGATATATATAAAACATATACTGCAATATCAAAATCCAAAAGCTTGCCTTATAAATATAAATTAATATATAAACAGCTCAAAAAATGCAAAAAAAATTTACAATAATAATGAAATGTTTTTGATTATATTTAGATCATCAACATAACTGTTTAAGAACATATAGTACATTTCAAACATTTAATATATCAAACAGAACTCAATTCTATTTTTTAAATTTCAAATTAATTTATACAGAATATATTAAGAAACTCAATATAACATAAGTATTCATAAAAAAATAATAATAACCATTATTCAATTAATTATACTACAGCATGCTCTCTAATAAGTTACTTCTGTTTAAGTTCCCAATACTTTTGATCAATTAAACATTTCATTATCATCTTACATTTGTTATGACTATCAATTGGTATGGTATTCTGTTTGTTATAATTTTTTTTGTTTTGGCTTTAATTTGCTATTTGAATAATATTTCTTTAGAGATTTTAGATAATTAAATATATTCTAAAATTTCTTTAATATTTTCTGGCACTAAAATCCTTCAATATAAATCAAAATATAAAAAAAATCGCAAAATTTTTTCTTCCTATAATTTTCCATATCAAATTGTAAGTGAATAAAATATAGTATTCTCTTTTTTTTTATTTGCAAAATTGCTTTGTAAGAAGTTTATTTTACAAACATAAATCTGTTGTGTGAAAGAAGAAAAATTCAAACCTTGGAAGAAAATTTAGATAGAATGGTTTATCATGTTTTCTTCTGTGTGCATCACATAGTGAAAGAAAATCAATCTCACTTTTTTATTTATTATCTTTCCTCTGCCTACTCAAAATCAATGATATGCAAATGTATTTATTATACAGTGGGGGATCGGTTAACGAACAATTCGGATAACGAACATTTTCTTGGAACGGATTACCCAGTGTATATAATTTGATGAAATATGTCTGATGGTGTCAAAATAAGTTGTAGGATTGGTAGATGATATTATGTGTGGTCTTGCTGTGCTTGTAGGAAATGGGTCACAAAAATTCATTCAATCTGGATTCTTAGTCGTATTCCCATAAGTAAGCCTGCATATGTCCTAAGCTGTATATAAAATTAGTATCTGATTGCTTTTATAAATCAGATTATATCCACTTTTCTTATAATCCTATTATATGAAAATTGGTATAATATTTGAAAATGTTTAATATATGATTAGCAAGGTAGAATGGAATGTATTTGTATTTTTTTTCATAGTCATTAAATAGTTTTTTTTAATGATCATTGGCTATTGTCTGATTCATGAAGTATATCATTAAATATAATTTTTTTTTCATTTTCAATAAATATATATTGAAAAATTAAATTTTGGTGCTAAATATTCTGTTTTACTGATAGGTAATTGTTTTTGCATTCAGTTATTTTCAGTAAAATAAGAGAGCAGAATGTTTAAGAGTTTTGTGTTCACATCTTAATTCAAAAATGGGCATTTTATTGAGACAGTTTGTTATATAGGACCGTTGTATAATACAGTAGATGGGTTCTTAGAAAATGCTATGTTGTGTGAAACTATTATATGAGACCTGGAGCCAATACAAAAAAGGGGAGTTACATTCGAAAATCAATTAAAAACAAATAATTTTCTTTAATTCCACATAAGAAACTTAATTTTTATTAAGAATATTAATGAAGTATAAAGAAAAATATATGTAAGATCCCAAAAAACAATATGTAAAACAAAAGGAAAGAAAAAATATACAGCCTCTATAACATTCATTTAATAATCATATCTTCCCTACCATTGCTCAATTAAAATGAGAACTTTTTTGTTTTTAACAATATCAACTTTGAACTTTTTTCTGCATTTAAAGTTTTGTGTATCTTCTGTTCTCTTTACAAAATTTGTTATCTAACCATTACAAAATAATCATTTCTTAGGAATACTCAAAAATAATTTATGAATAAAGAAGTTGTTTTTTTCTGTTTCACATTCCTCTATTGAAGAATAAAAGCTTATTTTTTTTTTATCCAAGAACTGAAAGTTTGGAACATAAATTACTCAATGGTTGACAATTAACTCAAAATTGAAATCAAAATAGTCTGTATATCATCCCTCTCACAGTAAACTAGCCAAATTGCATTTATAATTAATTTTAGCAAAGTATTCTGTAATAATTGAATCTTATGTATTTATTTGTATCCATAGTGTAGATTTACCAAAATGAATAAAAATGTTGTGTGTTGTAAGAAAGTAAATGTAATTTTCTAAATGTGTTAAGTAAAAACTGTGATATAGAAGTTCTGTATTATATGAGAATTTCCACAATTTTGTAATTGTGTTAGAGTAAAAGCATGCTGTAGGAAACTGTGTTATATGAGGATTACCTGTATAATCATACTACTTTAGGTTATCTAAAATGGAAAAAAAATTTGAAAAGTTAACTATTATAAAATCAAGAAACAAAAAAGAAAACAAAATTAGAAGTCTGTCAAATTATAAACATTGATAAATGGAACTGAGAGAAAATAATAGAAATGTAGATAATTTTTAGAAAATTTTTCAAAAGAATTATTCAGCACATAGTAAAAAGTATTTTTATTGAACAGTAGAGAAATTTAAGAGAGAAGATTTTAAAAGATATTTCAAGAAAGGTGAGTAATTGTACACAAATTATAAATGAGTGAGTTAAAGCTGTCTGAATTAAATATTTTAAAACAGATTATATAATTTTTATTTAAATAGAAAAACAATGCAATTAAATATAAAGCTGTCTTTTAACTTGCAAGCATAATGTATTCTATAACAAATATGTTCAGTAAAGATTTGTTCTGATATTTATAAATAAAAAAGTTTATAACTTTTAAATATAATCTCATAGACAGCTTATAAATATTAAAACATATTGTATAATCTATGTATATAGATTATACAATATGTTTATATTAATCTATGTATATAGATTATACAATATGTATAAAAAATATTGTATAATCTATGTTATTAATTAGATTAATAATAATATCTGATATTGAGATTTCTGAAATAGATATCTGGTTTTTGGAGGATGTTCCATCTTTGAAAATTCTGTGCTAACACATTAAATAATGTAGATTTACAAAAATATTTTCTATGTTTTATCATCATCTTCCTGTCAAGTATTTATATTAGGCCTGCGGTCTTGTTATAATCTTTCTCTATTTCTTAAGTGGTCTAGTCTATCTGTCTCTTCCCTTTGTCATATACTTCTGGATTTCTTTCCTGAATCTTCAATCTTCCATCTCTGTGAGATAAAATCCAGAACAGGTCAGAAATCCTGACAAAGGCATTTAAGGCTCAAACCTGTGCCTGACCATCTGAAGGCTCCACACTGGTGTCAGAAGTGAGATTTTGAAGGTCTGTTGTATTTCTACTGTTGTATTTGTTTTTACTGAATCTTAAAAAGTATTTATTTTAGGCATATTAAAGGCTAATAGGAGTCTATTTAGGATGATATTCAATTCATTTAGGATGTCACTGTTTCTTTTGTTATCAAGTCTTATATTCTGCTATTTTGCATATGAAGCACATTTTGTAGCTTAGTCTTCTATCTTCCTTTCTCACTGTCCATGCCTCCAAGACATAAGTCATCATAGGTCTTGCAAGTATGTTGTGAAGTGTTGTTCTTATTGTTTTATATACCAAATTTGGATTAAAGATTTGATTAAAAGTTTTTGTGATTCTTATATAGCTAAAATTCTTGTATTGCATATCTGTTTAACACATGATAGTTAATATCTGAGTGTTTAAATGTATTGATCAGTTCAATGATGATATCTGTACAGAGTGAGCTATAAGTTGCATTATACCTCATTTATTTCCTAAATACAACAGATATTGTCATTTGGCTTATATTATTACATGTATTGAACATTTGGTATGTCCAGAATATCAGTATGAGCACCATCATTATTGTAATACAACTGAATACGATGCCGTGTTTGACGAGAAGTTTTGCTGTCCCTATCATGCTTCTTCTCTTCAAATGAAGTCCTGCTTCAACAATGATTCTATCCACAGCTAATGGCAATTGAAATAGCAGGTATCATAATCCTGCCACATGACAGAGCCCCTGTGCATTTTGCTATCAGAATTTAAGAATTCCTTAATAAATTGTTTTCAAACAAGTGGATTAGGTGCAGATTGAGGGCAGCACAGGCATGGCCTGGCCACTAAGGAACCTTGACTTGTCCACTCCAGACAACACTTTGTGAGGTTTCATTAAGGATAAAGTCAATCAACAGTGATATCAAACTGTGGGCTGCTGTGACAGAAGCATTCAGAAGTATCACAGAAGATTTTCTTCACAAAACTTCTTGCCGAACATAGTGTCATATTCAGTTGTGTTACAATAATGATGGTGCACATACTTATATTCTAGACACACAATGTTCAATACATATTATAACAGGGGTGGGCAATTATTTTCTGCCGCGGGCCGGATAAACAATCTTCAGGCTGAAGCGGGCCGTATGAAAATTGAAAAGTACCTAAAGGCGAATTTAACCTATGGCGCCGTAATTATGTAATGAAATTATTGATGATAACCTGTGCCGTCCTAAGATATATGGCGCCCGTGGGCTATTAACAATAATGCGCCCCTCTTCCATAAGAAAATACACGGGAGGGGAAGCGGGAGCGAGGTGATCGGTGAAGTTTTACACAAGTTTCAGAACTAGAAAAAGTCAATATATTACCAATAAACAAATAATATAAAATTCATACCAAATTCAAATAACTTACATGAACAAAAACAAACTACAAGTATATAAACAAAAAACAAAAGTAACTTATTTTATGTATAACTTAAATACTTATTTTCCTAGCTTTTTCTTTTGCAAACTGGTTAATATCATCACTCGTATTTAAATAATTAAATAAATCACGCTCTATGGACAAAATACTTAAATCATTTAATTTGTACTGTCCCAAAGAAGAGCGTAAATAATTTTTTATACTTTTAAGTACTGAAAAAGATCTTCCACCGCTGCAGTTTGTAGCAGCAGTACTTAAAAAAATGCGCATTGCTGTGGCCACGTTAGGAAATGTAACTCAATTTTTGAATCAATTATTGTCCTCAAACTAAGTTCCGCAGTAGATATATTTTCTTTATCTTCACATAAATGAACGTTGAAATGAAAAAATGAAATGAAAACGTTGAAAAAATGAAGGCATTTTTCGATAAAATTATTTTCTAAATCGTCCATATGTTTTACGTAACTCTGCAGCATTCTTTCTAATTGTGTCTTCATTTAAAATTTTCAGATTGACAAGAAAGCTAAATTTTGAGTAAATGTCATCATAGGCACACTTTCTCTTTTGTACTACTGATAAGAAGTTTATCAATAATAATATAATATGTATTTATGCGGAATTCGGTACTGGCATCAACTTTTGCCGCCCCATAAAGCTAGCGCCCCTATAGCCCATTTAGCCCTGGTTAGGGTAGCACTGATGATAACATTAGCTACTCCATTAACAATTAATAAAAACTACTTTGACATAAAATGACTACTCATGTTCAAGGAAGATTGATTTTTGCACAAACATATTCCTCTCACCATTACACGAGACAAGAATAATGGTTGCGCCAATTTTTCTTCACACGTTGTTGTCAATCTCGCTAACGTGTGTAGCCACTTTTGTGATACTTACACAAAGAATATATTCTTTATCAATATTATTTTTAAAATATACGTTACTTGTGTTATTTTTTTAGTTTTTGTTTGTATGCAAAGAATTCAAATGCATCCGTAGAAACTATTTTTTCATTAGAAACATTAGAAAATAATTCGTCTTAAGAATTAATAAATTCAGATAATTTTCTTTAAAAACATAAGTATTTTATCAAACTGATTGATTGCTAATAATCTATTATATCAGAATGTTACCAAAATATTAGGTAACATAATTACCTAATTAATTTTGTAAAAACAAATAAATAATAATATCAAAATTTGGAGTAACTTGGTAGTGTACGTGTACACTAGTGACAACTTCCGTTATTTTACACTACAAAGTATCCATTATTTTATTTTTTCTTTTTGATTCGAATTTTACAAATGTGGTCCTTGAAACTTAATGTGTTCTAGTTTATGCGGCGGGCCGTATAAGATGCCTTCGCGGGCCGCCTTTTGCCCACCCCTGTATTATAATATAAAGCAAATGACATTGTATTTATGAAAAAAAATGAAGTATAATGCAACTTATGGCCCACTCTATAGATTTTATTTCTGACAAGGTCTTTTTGAAGACTGACTTTTTTTTTGAAGGTAGAGATTTTTAAAGTGAATTGTTTTTACTGTTGTATTCAGAGAGAAGATAACTTTCTCTAATATAATTTCACTATCATAATTATAAAAATTAAAAAAAATGGTGTATTAATAGTATATACTCTGTAAAATAAGTAGGACACAAGAAAAATTTTCACAAAACGTAAAAAAAAGGATTTTTTATTCATGAAAAGTTTCATGAAGAACATAAAGGGATGAATATAAAAATAAATGACAATTGAAAATAATTTACAGAAATAGTAAATAATTTATATCACATCACAACTTGGCACTGTGAATAAATATGTAAAAAAGTAGGAGGACACTTACAAATAGTAAAGGAAAAATAAAAGATTAATATGAGGTTTTCTTTCCATTAGCGCGTATTACCTCAAAGACTCGATTTGGAAACAAAAAGAGCTTGAATTTCAGTTTGGCAAACATTATCAAATAGAAAATGAAAAGCACATAATGCAGCTGAGATAAATATACAAACTTTAATAGATTATAATATTACTAACGTTTTCGGCATTGCGCCATTATCAGGTACAAAATAAGTTAAAAGTTCGAAAAAGATTCAAACAACAGAAGGAACTTTAAATGACGTTGCTATGTCAACCGCATTTCTTATACAAATAAATAACAGCATATAATATAAGTTAAACTAGTACAATTACGAGAATAAATACATACGACTAAATTATCAAAATATACAAAAATTTTTTTAAATAACAATAAAAATTATAAATAAGGAAAAGTCCTAATTATCTTCATTATCAATCGCATATCTCCAAGGGTGGGGTGGGTCCCAAGTGACTTTATCATTTATGATCAAGGGCGGGGTGGGTCCCAAGCAACTTTATCATTTATGAGATTCTCATGTTTACTTCTCTAAAATTTCCAAGGATTCTATAACTATAGGTATTGTGCCTGGTCTTACTTGTCTTACGATTTTTGCTTGGTCCCAAAGAATATTTAGGTCTCTGTTATAAGCTTCAGTTGCCAGGGATATTGATAGCTTAGCTTGCTTAATGTCAGATTTATGTTCAAGGATTCTTTTGCTTAGGTTCCTATTAGTGACACCCATTTAAGCAAGATGTTGTTGGGTGCGCTCATCCTTGATCGGAATTTTATACACTCCTTTTTTTGCTTGCGGTGGAAGAGGATCTTTCTCATTCTCGTAATTGTACTAGTTTAACTTATATTATATGCTGTTATTTATTTGTATAAGAAATGCGGTTGCCATAGCAACGTCATTTAAAGTTCCTTCTGTTGTTTGAATCTTTTTCGAACTTTTAACTTATTTTGTACCTGATGATGGCGCAATGCCGAAAACGTTAGTAATATTATAATCTATTAAAGTTTGTATATTTATCTCAGCTGCATTATGTGCTTTTCATTTTCTATTTGATAATTATCTGAGTATAAGCAGTTTCTAAAACCTATTATGTATTGGCAAACATTGGCCCAGACCGTGTCAAGAGCTTCCCGGAGTTCGTGTATAGATTCATATTGTCTGCCTCCATCATAAACACGTTTAACCAAAATTGCCTAGATGTTTTCCACAATGTTCAGGTCTGGGCTTCTTGATGGCCACGGTAAAACCCGGACATTGTTGTTTGCAAACCAGGTTTTCACACCTCTAGCCGTATGGATGGAAGCTCCATCTTGCTGAAAAATCCAGTCTTCTCCACCTTGATCAGAGCCATAAGGAAGAAGTGCTGATTGAAGTAAATGAATGTAATCTGTATGTTTTAGTTGGCCATGTAGAAAGGACAGGCATGTTCTTCCCCCATATCCAACAGCAAGCCACACCATCAAACTTCCTCCTCCTTCCTGTTGAGTTAAGTAATATTGCTCCTCATTTCCTAGACAATGCCAATAATATTGAGAGCCATCAGGACCATCTAAATTAAACTTTTTCTTGTCCAAGAAAACAACAGACAACCATTCCGTACACCAAGACGTGTTCTTTAGCCCAGGCTAAGCGATTAACGATATGTTTATTTCTCCACTTAGGATGATGCTTCCGCTTCTTAAACTCGAAGGCTTTGGATTGCTTAACGTAATTATACTGTAAATGGTTTGTCTGCAAACGTGTTAGCCCTGTTTGTCGGTGGACCTTTGAAATGCTAGCACCTTTCTTTTTTAACTGTCTGCAGATGTTTCTCTGGTCACGAGGTGAGAGTTTTTTCGGTCTCCCAGTCTTTTTTCCTTCCCATGGGTTTCAGGGTTTCTCAGGAATGACGAAATAGCATTTTGGCCTACTTTAAGCATATGTGCAATCTCCCTAACATCTTTTCCAGTGTCTTTGTATGCTAGTGCTTGGCCCTTTTGAAAATTGCTTAAAGGAACTCCTCTCGACATTCTGACGATAAAAATTAAACGACAAATAAACTGCATTTTTAATTTTTAAAGATTCAAAACAAATATTCTTATATATATATAATGTGTGTGTGTAGGCCTGTACGTATGTATGTATATATCTAATCATTAATTAACAGCAAGAAAGTATTCTTGTCTCAACAAGTACTGCTATGACTACTGTGTAAAAATATGCAAATTACTTACGTGTTACATTCAATTCAATACACACTCATAACAATTAATGTCGTCCTACTTTTTTTACATATTTATTCACAGTGCCAAGTTGTGATGTGATATAAATTATTTACTATTTCTGTAAATTATTTTCCATTGTCATTTATTTTTATATTCATCCCTTTATGTTCTTCATGAAACTTATCATGATTAAAAAATCCTTTCTTTTACATTTTGTGAAAATTTTTCTTGTGTCCTTCTGCTTATTTTACAGAGTGTAGAAGTTTGTAACATATGTTTATAACTAGAGAATTATGTATATGTATAAATTTTAGAACTATTTCACTATGTATTTATATAACATATATTTTCAGGAGCAGCAATAAAATATTAACAGAATTAAGTGATGACTTGATTCAGTGTCATCACTTATGAGAGAATAATAGCCCTTAGGAAAAAAATATATACAAAATAATGTGTTATAGCTAGAAAAATTTAGGTAAGATATTTACTTAGAAAGTATTTATTTAATCTTAATTGATATATGCAAAATCTGTTATGTTGTCAGTATTCATAAAAAGTAATATTTTAATTTTCTAATATGCTTATCTTTAATTTCTTACAGATGAAACCAATGTGTGTAATTTCTATTTGGCTTCAAATTACAGATATTCAATATTGTTAAAGAACTTCCAATAGATTATTTAGATTTCAACTAAATAATCTATTGGCTATAATAATTCATCTTAAAGCAAAGAAGAAGTAGAAGCTAATAAATGAGATATTAATGGAAAACTCTTATTTGGAAAATAAAGTTTTTTTCAATATAATTTAATTTAATAGAAATACTGATGTTTTATTTTTATAATCAACAATCATAATATGCAAAAAAGTTTTAAAACAAAGCTAATAAAATCATACAAATACTCTATTGTTAATCAAAACTTAAGTCTGTTTTAAATTTTGAATGTATATGTGTAGCATATATCTTCAATTCTAAACTGCATATTTTTCACATTATATGAGGGAATCAAAGAAAAAGTTAATAACTTTACTTAGTTAAACTGTTTTTGTGACAAAAATAATGGAATATACATATTAAAGTAACACCCTTTGTTTCTTTCTTTATCCACTGCATTGACATATTTTTATTATGCAGCACTGGCAGACATCCAACTTGACTTCATCGTCAACTTTGAAAGTATTTATCAATAAGTACTTTTTTCATATGATCAAACAGATGAAAATCTAAAGTGGCTGAATCTGGACTATATGTGAGTATATGCCATCCTCAAGAACTGACATTGTTGGACACAACTTGTGCAACATGGGATCATACATTATCATGAAGAAGCAATGCATTGTCCATATGTTGGACATTTTGGTGCATTTCTTGTTGAAGTTGTTCTAATGTTGCATAATATGATTCTGTATTAATGTGCTTTCCCCATGGATGAAAGTTCAAAAAAGAACATTGTGCTAGTCCCAAAACACCATCACTTTGATTTTTTTCTCTATGTTGTCTTGAATTTCTTCATTGGAGGACACTCCATGTGCTTACACATCTTATTCATCTGCTTGCTTTCTGGCATGATATAATGAACCTGTTTCAACAACAGTGTTGTTCCATTGCAAGAAAGCATTTCCTTTGTAGTTGTATGATTACAAATGATCAAAACTCCATTCTAGTTACTTTATGGTGTTTTGTCAGGTTCTATAGAATCCAATATGCTGCCACTTGTATTCCAGGGATTCATGTATGATGTCATGCAGAGAAGCATATGAATTTCCCAAGGCATTGGCAATAGATTTTAATGTTCTGTTGTGATTCTCCTGAATGTGTCTATGACTGCAAACAATATATTGAATATTGTTTGCAGTGACAGACACAAACAGTCAACACTGATTGATTGCATGTGTCAACAACTGAACAAGTTTGAACTGCCAACTACTGAACAAGTTTGGAATCATCCAATTTGTTTGGTTGTTAGTAAACTGTACAACCCATTTGCATATATTTTTCAATCTCATGAAATTGTTGCCATAAACAGCCATCATGATAAATTTGTGCTGGTTGCTTTCCCTAAGTGCACAAAAATCATATCATATCTCGAATCTTTGTATACAGGGTCGTGCAGGTAAATCTGGACAAATTTAACGCACGAATTTTCGCTATTTCTGTTTTGGCGGGAATTTGGCTATACTTGCACGTGACACGGTAGTGACCTTGGTAGAGAGTAGGCATTCACAAAATGGCCGCCAAGTCATCAGCACGTGCAGAGCACGATCGGAAAGTGGCTATACTCGATTCTCTTCGCGCCGGAAAGTCGCCGCGAGAAATAATCGAGTAGTTCGGTTACAAAAAGACGCAGGTTTATGACCCAGCGAAGAAGTTCAGGGAGTCTGAGACGGAGGAAGTTATTCCTGA
>AYEL01067498.1:0-12361 GCA_000484575.1 Olivierus martensii
TTGTTAAAAATTTCTCATTGGTTCATTAACTTAGCTAACTAATTCCATCTGGAACTAATTTATTGATTCAATAAAACTGCAATGCTTAATCACAAATCGGACTATCCATTCAATTCTTGACCCAGAATTGACGGCCAGGCAGGTCTCAACTTCCGCTTTCGATTCGCTATTTTGGTTTTGATTTGGCGGTTGGCGCTTTTGATTCGCTATTTTAGTTTTGATTTGGCGGTTGGTTTGATGATGCTTTCGATTCGCTATTTTGGTTTCGATTTGGCGGTTGGTTTGATGATTGCTTTTGATTCGCTATTTTGGTTTCGATTTGGCAGTTGGTTTGATGATGGCGGCCAGGTGGTGCTCAACTTTTGCATTTGATTCGCTATTTTGGTTTCGATTTGGTGGTTGGTTTGATGATGGTCGATTCGCTATTTTGGTTTCGATTTGGCAGTTGGTTTGATGATGGTTTGAACGCAATTCCTGGTAACTTATTAATTTAGATGATGAACAATGATGTAAACGCTATTTTAGTTTTGATTTGGCGGTTGTATTAGTATTGTGGTTATTCATCGTGAGGTTAGCTAATGGCCGGAATCTAAATTCCTGGTAAATTATTAATTTAGATGATGAACACTGATGTAAAATATGAAAATAAATATTTCTTAAACAGTTAGTATTGTGGCGTTATTCAATGAGGTTGGCTAATGGCCAAAATCTCACAAAGCAAGAACCAATTACCATGAGGTTGGCTAAACCAATTACTATATTTACATATAGTTAACACTTCAAATAGTGCGAGAAATTTGTGGGACCCATTATTTGCACTAATCGAGGCCTACCTGTAATCGTATTTCTGCTACTTAGTGTTTGTTTGCTTTCTTCTATTTATATAAAGATATAGCAATTCTGTACATTACATACTAGTAGTATCTTAATAACTTAACTGCAATTAATGCTTTTGTTTTTATACGTTTAGTAGTGTCTCATTTGGATTTCAAGAATGAATAAATATGTTTTGAAATAATTTTGAAATGAATTGTTAAAATTTATTAAATATGAACTTAATTTTATCATTTGTAGGCAGTCCGCTAAGTATTTTTGTAAGCACCTCACATGATGAAACTGCTGTAATTTGGAAATGGAATCAGCAGACAAACGCTGTAGAATGTATTCATGTTTGTCGAGGTCATGCACGGAGTGTAGATTGTGTTGATGTCAGTATATGTAAAAGAAAGGTAATTTATAATGGAAATATTTTGATTTATATTTGATAATACAGTAATTTTGTTCAAATTTTTGAAAAATAAAACTAAACATAGTTTATCAAAAATTCATTTGATAGACTATGCTTGATAATTTTTGATAAACATACGTTTATCAAAAATACATTTTTATGTAAAATTTTTAGGTTTTCAATAATAATTTTAGATAATAATTAAAAAAATTAATATGTAGCAGAAGTTTAATAGTCTGGAATTAAGATGATGATATATTATCAGATATGTCTGACTATTAAAAGATATAAATTTTTTAATTGATAAAATTTCAATAATTTCATAATACTTTCTTGATGGGTATTCTAACCTCACAGGGCTTCCTGATATGTGAAAAATATCTGATGTTAATAATTTTTATTGTTGATTTAAAAAAAATCTTTGTTAATGTGGCCATCTTCATGAAGAGCTAGAGTTGGCATGTATGATGTTTCTGAGAAATTGGAAAAATACTAGGGTGCTCAAAAGAAATTGGAAATTTTATCAAAATTAGAAATTTATGAAAATAAAAAAACTATTGAAAATTTTTGATTGAATAATTCCACCAATTTCATTAATTATTATTTATATTTTTTAATATTGTATATGTAATAATATATATTCAATTGTTAACAAATTTGATAATTTCAAAAGAAAACTTTAAAAAATCCAGGTATTTATAATTTGTAGTTGGTGATAGACGATGAACAGTTTTAGACAAAGTACAAGAGAGTAAAATATGGCAACAGATAAAAGTGGGTCAAATAATGTGGGAATAATAATAATAAAAATATATAAATGTATACAAAATGCTATATATGATAACATCAAATTGTCATATAAATTATCAAAAGCTGCACAAAATACAGAAAGTGACAATAAAAACATATTTCCATCTACAAATCACACACTTCCAAGCCAAAGAAAGACAGTGAGAGAAATCAGTACAATATAAAACAGGTTTATATTTTTTCATTTTATTGACTTGAAGCATCTCTGCTATCTTTATTCTACCACTCTTTACGATCTTAGCCTTCCCCCAGTCTATTTTCATATTATGTTCTTATGCTCTTGTCGCCAATGCATTATTTAAGAATCTTCTTCTTATATCATTTTTATATTTTTTAATATGTTTTTAAGCACCTTCCAGTTGGTCTTATATATAATTCTCTCTATTCTAAATCCTTATTTTCTAAAAATATACTATACACTTCCAATTTACTCTCTCCATCAATCTTCCATTTATAATTACATAATAAATTAAAAATTACATTTTTCCTTTTAAATACTAACTTCTTATTAGCAACTTTTTCAATATATCTGCTACTATGCCTTACTGGAGTCAAATAATCCATCTTCTTAAAAATAATGTCTTTCTTGGGTTTGAGAATTTTGTACTTTATGAATATCCAAACTTATTTTGAATTTATTAATCAGATTCAATAATATTTTATGTGAAAAGTATTATAGTAATTAGTATCTATTATTTTTATTTAAATTTTTTTTCAATTTTTAAATGTTTTAATTGTTTTTATGTGTAGTGGTCTAAAACGTCTAATGCATTTAGGATAAAAGATCTTATATTGTATAATAAATTTGAAATCTATTATTGTAAATTTTTTCTTTATACTTTTTAAAACATAAATTCAATTTTGGTAAATATATCAATGATATCCATTAATATTTCTTTTATATTTTTATTTTAGTTGTTTATTTTGTTAAAGTTAGTCTGTTTACATAATTATTCAGTCAGTCATACAGAAGGTAAAAAATGGATTTTATTTATTGAATACACACACAAATTAATAAATACTAGCACTAATTAGCAGGTTAAACATGTAAAAATATTTTATTAATTGAAACATTTTCAGTAAATACCATTATCAGCAATATTCTAATGATTACAGAACATATTTAAAAATATTACAAAGGAACAATTGCTGTTGCATGTCTTTAAATTTAAACAAAATTGTACACTATAATAATAAATAGCAATAAAATTTATATCTAAATTATAATAAAACAGAGGAATAATTATATTAGCACAGTTCTAATATTAATATAAACTAATGTACTAATTCATTTTAGATTCGATGTTGTGTATTTTCTCACAGTTTAAGCTACCTTACATATTCTGTATAGCATATACCATGTGTGGCCAAATTTCATATCACTATACTTGAGAGCCTCAATCTGTTTCTGGGTCAGTGAGAAAAACATAAGTATTTTTCAGTTAAGGCTGGTTCCCACTAGTGCGGAACTGCAACGGAAAATCTGCTGATGACGAAAGCAGTGCGGTTTTGACGTCATAATCGTGCGGCCAAACCGCACTGCACTGGAATGAATTCTTTTCAAGTCTTCCGCAACGGCAAGAACCGTCGTCTATAATCTGACCAATAAACTTTAACCTATTTTATGAAGTATATTAAATAAATACTAATACAATTTTATAGCTTATTAATAAGCAAATAATTATCATAATATATAGTACATCATGATTTTTACCTATAACAATTTTCTCTATCTTTCGATCTCATTTCCTGAATCAAGTTGGAAAAATAGCCTTGCTGTTTTCTTTTTTTATATATATCTTTGACCCAAACAGATCTTTTTGTTGAATTTTCATCGTTTTCAAATCCATAAATTTTAGCTGTTATTATTAGATAAACAGCAACTCCTTTAAACATGTCAATGTCCATGTTTTGTTTATTCGCAAAGACTTTTGGGAGAAACTGAAAACACAAAGAATTATGGGAAAACGCTTCCATCAAAATGGGAATCACACGGCGGATTTCGCTTGCGGCAGCCGGCGACGGTTTCTATCTGAAACGCAAAGAATTATGGGAAAACGCTTCCATCAAAATGGGAATCACACGGTGGATTTCGCTTGCGGCAGCCGGCGACGGTTTCTATCTGCGTTTTCTACCACAGCGGCTAGTGGGAACCGGCCTTTAATCATAGCAATGATATCAAAAATTATTTACTATATATTTTACATGCATTTATTTTGTATAGATGCGTATTACTTTTTAATGGACAAATTACAAATATATTATTTTTTAAAATTAAAGATGTATTTGCTCCATATTAACCATTTATTTTCATAGTATGGAAACACATTGAAGGTACCAAAGAGCTACATGTGACTTACAAACCACAGTTTGGCCACTATGGGCATGTAGCCTTGCCATTGAAACCTCTTTCCATTGTTTTGAAAGCCTTGCCTCTTTCCATTGTTTTTTCATTAATTATAATATTTTTTCTATCTCTTTTTTAAAATTTCTAATATTTCTATAAGGAATCTTTCTTTCTGATGAGTACACTTTCTAACTATTTTGACATACTGCCATCTTATAGTGATGTTGTTTTTGTTATAGTGACATCCTGTGAGACAAATATACATCTCTCAGGATGTCACAAAGCACAACTAAAAATATTTAAAAAAGAAACTTGAAAATATTTGATGTATAAATATTTGTATTTTTTTTACATAAATTATTTCATATCATCAGTAATAAAAAAATTTATTAAAAAATATTAAAACAAGAATATTTTGACAATCTATTTTAATATTAAGTGATTACATAATATTTTTAGTATCATATAATTTAATAAATACATATTATTTTCTTATGTAATAAAATGATTCAAAATTAATTCTTAGTGTGTAGTAATTCTTCTATATATTTGTTTGGATATCATGTTCTTGAATTAATAGTGGAAGCTCTAAAAATAGTTAAATAAATTGAATTCAACATATTTAAAATGTTTTAAGGAAAATAATATAAAGAGAATAGTTTTGGATATATAGTAAGCACTGATTTTTATTTCAGTAAAACAGTTATTGGAATAGATTATTAACTAAACTATTGTCAACTTTTTAATATTACTGTATATTTATGAATACCATTTATTGATTCTTTAATAATCTAATTGCAAGAAATTTAAACAAATAATATAGAGATAACTTAAATAATCTATTAAATAAAATTTATATCTTTATTGATAATTAAATCCAATAATAAATCATTATATTTTAGAGCAATATTGTATAAAATTGCTGCTGAAATAATTAAAAGTTCAGTTGTTTTACCTTTACTCTTAAGTCATAATGCAAGCAATTGAACATTTCTTTTCCACCATCCAAATACTCTTTCTATTACGTTTCTTGTCTTCTTATGTGATGCATTATATTTCAATTCTAAGGCCAGTAGTAAACGAGGCGATATTGGTGCAACCTGATCAGTGCCAACCTCGAGCAGAGACTCTTTGTTGGCATTTCATTGGTATTTTGTCATTTTGCATATCAATGGAGGCGTGGCTGGTGACCATAGATTTATCTATCCTGTTTGTATTTTCAACGACCAAGTGCCGATGATCATGCACAATAAACGTTATTGCAAAGAATGACAGATAGAAAGCATGCCAGTTTCATTTGGACGAACAAAAGTGGAGTCACAACTATCGAACAAATGGAATGTAATATGATAATATTGACATAATATGATATTATTATCATAATATTATGAAATAACTACATCATATGGAGGTCAAAAGATTTTATTTGAAGCATTTTTATTTATTAAAATAATCATAAATACTGATATGATGAAACATTTTTGAGATGCAGCTCGTGAATCAGTGTATTTATGGTTCCTCTCTCCTCATTATGTTAAATCCATTTTCTGTCATATCCTCGATGCTTTTTGAGAGGTGAGCTGCCATCTTCCATGCAAATAGTAACACATATTGTCTTCTATCTCTTCGTCTGCCATGATGTCAACAAATGAGAAGGCGGTGCAAAAGAAAGGAAGTCTAAGTTAATTGGTCGGTTATAAACATCACTATATTTCATTTGTGCATGTATGCCAGATAAGTCACTCTAGCAACTTGCTTATGATCTAATGACATCACATTGTAGGCAGTCTGGTTAAATACAGTGAAACCCCGATTTTGAAACTTTTCGGGGACCGGCCCGAAAAGTCGAATGAGCCGGGAAAACGCACGAAACCGGAAACTCTGATGACGTCATAATAAAAAAGTTATATGATTAAAACGTAGGAAGAGGGAAAGTTTTACATTGCATGTATAGGAAAATGCTCGGACTTCCAAAAATAGACGTTTAAAGCGGGAAAGTCGTACGATACGGGAACACACGAGCGGGGTTTCACTGTGGTTTGCTACTGACCTAATATGTGGCTGTAAGAGTAGGAATTATCAAATAGAGCAAAAATATCTGTTATCTCTTAATAGTATATCAGAAAGTTCTTTTCTATCAAATTTATTTCACATTTATCAAAAAATTATTGCACCATGTGTTTCTCTTGGCCATCTTGTAATAATATTTATTATCTTATCAGAATCAAATATGACCTAAACAAATAATAAAATATCTAATTAAAATTTATTATTTTAATATATCGCACACGTATTTCTAATGTGACACAAGTCAAAAACTTGCATTTTTATGTTGGCACCATTTTATAACTTGGGAAGCAATCCTGCATCATCTTTTGAAACCATTTTCCTAAAAAATGGTTTGATAAGATTACAAATTTTGAAAAAATTATTAGTTATATAATGGTTTTTAGTTAGGCTGATTTCGAATTTTTTCCAATTTTCTCAAAACATTCTTTTTTGACTTGTGTCACTTTAGAAATATGTGTGCGATATGTATTCTATTTTATTTCAATATATTTAGATTTCATGATCAATAAAACAGTTTAATAAATAAGAAGTTAAAAGTGGAATACTAAACAGAATATTGTTTACAGATATTTAGACAAGTTTTTAAGAAAACAACTTTATGAAAATTAATTTATCTGCACATTTAATGAATAATATATATTTTTTCAATTTATATATCTTTGGGCTTGATTTCCTCCAGGATTTATAATTGTTGTGTGTGCAGTCAATTGCACCAATCACTTTAGGAAATGAGAAATTTCATATAATTTTCTTTGAATATTCATCACCTCAACTAATGATGATGGAAAATTAATATATTCTTTGTATCTAAAAAGATATTTTAATGAGAATATAATTTATTTTGCTTTACCATTTAGAGTATATAATTTAGTTATTAATTTATCATTAAATTCTATACCATGTTTATGTCTATTACAATACTTTTAAATTTTAAAACATGCTATGTAATATTACTTTTTTGCCAAAAACATTAATACTCATTTAATTATTCTCAAAATGTTTGACTGACTTACTCCTATGAAATCTCCTGCAGACAGTTGATGTTGACCAGTGGCAAAAAAAAAACATAAACTGGCTAAAATCTATAAATAGAATGAAACATCTGTGCTTATGTTCTGTGTTAGTTTTAATATTACATTGAAGTTTTGAAATTAAATAAAGTACTGCTTTGTTTGAAAATAATATCATCTACAGTTTCTTGCTCATCAAGATTCAACATAGGACTATTTATATTTTTTATTGTCATTTCTCTTCTAATATTTGTTAATGAATCTTATTCTAGAACTATTAATAATAAATTACAGTGGGTGATCGGTTAACGAACATAATCCGTTTCAAGAAAATGTTTGTTATCCGAATTGTTCATTAACTGATCATCGATTTACCATAGGTTTTAATGGGAATTTGATTAATTCATTTTGGAGACCCAAAAAAAATAAATAAATAATTATAAATTTCTTATTATGTCGGAGACCCAAAAAAGACATAAATAAAAAATTATATAATTTTTTATTTATGTTTATTTATATGTAAGACCTAAAAAAACATAGTAAGAAATTATATCATTTTTTATTTATGTTTATTTATATGTAATAACAATAATATATACATACATAGTCTTGAATTTTCATTTTATGTAATAACAATAATATATACATACATAGTCTTGCATTTTCATCTATATAGGTTTATTTTCCGATAAAGAACCTGCCCAATATCGATTGCTTTTCTCTCTGATAAAGAATCTGACCAATATTGATTGCTTTTCTCTCTCCTTCAGGATAATAAAGAATCTGTCCAATATCGATTGCTTTTCTCTCTCCTTCAGGATTTTTTGTAAGTGATTAATAGCATTGTCATGATAGAGATCCCCAAATCTATTGACCTTAACCTGGTATGGATGCCATTCCTGTGTTAGAGATCTCTAATCTTATTGACCTTAACTTGGTATGGGTGCCAGTGATAGAGATCCCCAAGCCTATTGACCTAAATCTGGTATGGGTGCCATTCTGGATAGAGATTCCCAAGCCTATTGATTTCAACCTAGTATGGGTGCCATTCTAAGGGCAGAGATCCCCAAGCCTATTGACCTCAACCTGGTATGGGTGCCATTCTAGACCAAAAAATTGTAAAATTAACCTGGTATGAGTGCCATTCTAAGACCAAAAAATTGTAAAATCTCTCCAATCTGGTATGGGTGCCATTCTAAGACCAAAAAATTGTAAAATCTCTCTCTAACTTAGGGTGCCATTCTAACACCAAAATATTGTAAAATCTCTCTTTTACCTTCTTGATAAATCTTTGACTTGTTTTATATTGTCTCTGAGTTCATTTTAATCGAGAAAACTACTTTTCTTCCATCCTTACCCATAAGTTCACGAGTGCGCAAGGCCTAAGCCTGTCATTCTGTTAGGTTAGTTAAGCCAAACTATCCTCATGAAATATTTTTATCTGGTGGCGGTCACTTACAGAGCCGCCATCATCACAGGCTGACCAATACCCATGATGGGGTCAACCGGAAAATTGAAGGATGGGTTTTAATGGTCGGACCCAGATCCCTGCTAAAAATTGGAGGAATTGGACCCCCAGATCCTCCAGAATGGTAAGCCACAGCTTTATCACACAACCATCCAGCTGATCTGTCATTTGGTCGTCTGTGGGTCCCACAGTTTGTTCTAATGAAGTGTTCGTTATCCGAACATATGTTCATTAACCGAACATAAAAATCTTTCAAAAAAGTGTTCGTTATCCGAACTGTTCGTTAACCGATCACCCACTGTATATTAGTAATAATAACTATTAATAATATATTTGTTAATGAATTAACATGATGTTAATCAACATAGAAACATAAACTGTTTTTATGTTGATTTCTGCTTATTAGTGCTGTATTATTGGGAGTACAAATTAGTTTGGTCCGGTTTTTTGTGGGCAAAAATGCATTTATTTCAGAACAAAATGAATGAACAGATTAATGAAAGTATTATCCATCACTGGCTACTACTATTTCCCACCTCTCAGGCAATTTTCGAATTCCATCTCGAAAAAATGTCTTTTTTTTTGAGGCGATTCAAGTTACGAGCCAATTTTCGATTTCTGCGAAAGAAGTGAATCGGTGACCTACCAAATCATGCTGCATCGGTCAGAACAAACAGTAATCAGAAGGAGCAATGTCCGGAGAATACGGCAGGTGTGGTAAAATATCCCACTTGAGCATTTCCAAATATTTTTTGCGACACGAGCGTTGTCATGCAGAAGAATAACTTTGTCATGTCTTTGCTCATATTTTGGCCATTTTTTTTGTAATGCACGGCTCAAAAAATCAGTTGTAGCCTATACCGATTACCTGGAATGGAATCTCCAGATTGTAGCAGCTCATAGTATACGACATTCTTTCGGTCCCACCAGATACAGAGCATGACCTTGGAACCATGAATATTTGTCTTTGGTGTTGATGTTGAGGTCGATGGCAACGATTGACCGGGCATAGCTAGTATTTTTCCTTCTTGGGGTTGTCGTAGAATATTAATTTCTCATCCCGTCACAATCCAATGTAAAAAACCCTTTCTTTGTTGCCTTTAAATCAGCTGCTTGCAAGTGAAAAATCACCTTTCAATGTCTCTCGGTTTCAGTTCATAAGGCACCCAATTGCCTTGCTTTTGAATCATTCCCATGGATTCCAATCATACGGAAACTGCTTGCTGAGTCAAGGTCGGTTCCCACTAGAGTCCGTTTCCGTCTGTCTCTGTTCGGGAGTCTGCGCAATAAAGTCCTTACTGAACTGCGCAAACTCGGCGCCGAAGTGTGACGTAGACGTATTTCAAGGAGCTCTATTCCAATGGAATTTTTACTGTGATACTTAAATATGAATTTTTTTTAGAAAAGAAAACAGTTATTCAATAACAATAATAAAAAGAAAATATTTTTATGTAAATTATAAAAATTTATTACTATTCGTTAACTTGATATTTTCTGAAGCTATGTCATTCTCAGACATCAATCTCGCTTCGGAGTAAAATTTTACTTTATCTGCTGCGATCGAGCGCATCGCGCCACCGAATTCAACCTGCATTTATACTGTATAAGTGCATCAGATAGGGGACCCCACGCTGTCTAATGTGCCGCGACGCAGAAATTCTCGACAATAATCCAAGAATCTTAAATAGGCACACTGGGGCCGCCAAATTCAACCTGCATTTATACTGTATAAGTGCATCAGATAGGGGACCCCGCGCTGCCTGATGCGCTGCGACACAGAAATTCTCGACAATAATCCAAGAATCTTAAGTAGACGCACTGTGTTGGATCACTTTAGCTGAATTATTGTCAAGAATTTCTGCGTTGCGGCGCATCAGGCGGCACGGCGTCGCCTATCTGATGCACTTTACAAACGCAGGTTGGAGTCGGCTGTGCGACGCGCTCCACAGCGTCGCCTATCTGATGCACTTTACAAACGCAGGTTGGAGTCGGCTGTGCGACGCGCTCAATCGCTTCATGTAACATAAAATTTTACCTTTTAAATTATATATTGGTGTTTGTATTATAAAATTTATTTTATATGTATATATTTAAAGTTTCAATAAAATATTTATTTTGGCAAATGACATTAATATATCGATAACTAAAAATCAAAAATCACGTAATTTATCGGTTTCAAATTTTTGCCGAATTTTAAGTGCTAAAGTCGGGGTAGGCTTATACACGGGTTATGCATTTTTACTGATTTTTAAACTCTGAAGTCGGGGGGGGTCGGCTTATACACGGATTAGCTTATATTCGAGTATATACGGTAACTTCATTCATTTTTATTAATCAAAATCTGCATAACTCTGAATGCAGATAATCTGCTTAATATTTCATTTTTTATCAATTTTTTTTTAATATACAGATAGATTTTCTTCATTCATGGCTTGTTTTATTCCATGGACTTGCTACTATCAAAAAATATCAATTATTTCTTTGGATGGCTAAGATTTCATATTAAAAAAAATTGTTTTTTTTTTTTTTTTTTTCAATATCTTATACAGAATAAAAAAATTAAATTAAAAAATAAATTATAAATTAATTAATAACTCTTCCGATCTTCTTATACAGAACAAAATGTTTGAAAAAAATAAAAAAAATGTTCACACTGTTAGAATTATAAGAAAAAATGTAATAAACTGTAAAATCTTAGAATTTTTTGCATATAACTTAGGGTTTCACTGCCAGCAATTTACTTGGTTGACACTTTCACTGCCAGCAATTTACAGAAATTAAACCTAATTAATATGAAAAAAATTGAAAATTATGAAATCACTTAATTTTTTACAAAATTTTTCAATATTTTCAAATTTTATAGATTATTTCACCTTTTTTCTAACAGTGTAAACATTTTTTTCATAACTTTTTGTTCTGCATATGAAATCACAGAAAATATTGTATTTTTATATGAAATTTTAGCTATCCAATAGAATAATTGATATTTTTAAGTAGCAACATGTACTCTGAACAAAATGACATGAATGAGGAAATTCAACTGAAATTTTCAGAAATTATTTATAAAAAACTAAGAGTTATGTACAGGGCTTGACAAATTTCAAAAAGTTATGTACAGGCTACCACTGCAAATTTCAAGAGTTATGTACAGGCTACCACTGCAAATTTCATGGTAGCCAACTCAAAAGTGAGACTTGCACGTTGGTAAAACTGCGTCGCGGCGCATCAGGCAGTGCTGCATCGTCTATCTGATGCACATATACAAACACAGGTTGGAATCGGCTGCGCGACGCGCTCGATCGCTTCGGGTAACATAAAATTTTATCTTTTAAATTATATATTGGTGTTAGTATTATAAAATTTATTTTATATGTATATATTTAAACTTTCAATAAAATATTTATTTTGGCAAATGGCATTAATATATC
>AYEL01067499.1:0-79817 GCA_000484575.1 Olivierus martensii
GATAGGCCGGAGTTCTATTGTATTTGTTCAGGTACTTCTCTTTGGTTAAGAGAAAAATGTTAAAGATCTCTCTCTAATAAAGGAAGTTGTTTTTGTTAAATGTCGTGTCTGTTCTATCTGCCGACTCTCATTAACTGTCCTTATGCGTGTCGCTCACCGCTCTTTAGGCCAACACCTGTCAACATCGTCCTTGGGCCTGCGGGCCTCATATAATGAACAATGAGCAGAACGCTGCTCTTTTCTTGTCACAACTTGTATTTTGCACACGACGCGTAGGAGGATCATAGCAGACGCCCATTTCCAATGCCTTTGCAATGTTGCCAATGCAACGCCTTGCCTTCCTCATTTAATTATGATAAAAGAAAACTAGGCCGGATAGTACGGAGGCTGGATAGTCGCGAACCAGATACTCAAGAGTGTACTGTAATAAGAACTGTAAATGTTGTTGTGAACTAATATACGTTCGACTAATGATGGCTATCGAATAGCCGAAAACGTTTTCAAAATAAATTTGTGTTATTTTCCTACTTTTGTGCTTTTGGTTCATTTTTATAATATATTTGCACTTATAACTTACAAATATGGCAATGTTTATGCTCTATATTTGGAAAAAGAAAAATATTATGGAAAATATTTTACATAAAATTAAATCTTACAAAAATTGGATATTTGTAAATCAAAGAATACCTGTACTAGAATTTATCATGGTTTGATCACTTTAAACAAATAAATAAAAACAATTTCAGAAGCACAAGAGGCATTTGAACATGCCTAAGTTATCATATTTGTTGTAAGATATCTTCTGATATAATAATATATTAACAATTGTTATAAAACATGTAATTACATATTAATAATTTATGGAGTTATGCCCAATATAGAAAAATACACAACAGAAAATTTCAAAATAAACAGTATTCTAGTAGATGACAATAAGTTGGGTAGTGTTAAAGTAACTTTTTTAAATACATAATTATATAGCATTAATATTGAAATTTTGATAATCCATATCAGTAATATAGTATAAATGACTAAATATAAATTAAAAAATTTTTTAAAACAGGCCCACTCAACTTGACACATAATTAAGCTTATATTAATTTAAATGATTTAATGAAGAAAAATCAATTTTAATACATTATAATTCAAAACGTTTTGCATTATATTTAGATACTTATCTCTTCTAAGTAATATTTTAATTAAAATAAAAGGTTTGGTCACTGCAGACACAATACTTGTTAAGTATACAGAAACATTTTGAACAAATACAAATAAAAACCTAATAAAATAAATCATTATTGTATACTTTAAGACTTTATATCTCAAATTAAATTAAATCTAAGGAGAATAAAAAAAAAATTAGGTATCAGTTTTAGATAATTATTAAATTAGTATAATAACTATAATTTGGATATTATAGACAAAAATAAATTATGTAATATAAGTAAACATGTAAATTGCAATAATTACACCACTTTATAACATCAGATAATCTTAAAAATTATCTGATGTTTTAAAGTGGGTCCTTATTCAATATTGGAGTTAGGTTCCTGAAAATCGCAACATTACTTCTAAGTAAAACAAAAAATTCCATTGTCTTAGCATATAAATTTTCCAAAGGATAGGTTTCATATTCAATCCTGGATCCTCTGACTGGAAAGACAAAACATTTGTGCCCAGTCAATCCAGTCGAATGTCCTATGTGATGTATAGTTTAATTAATATATTGTTAACAGACAATATTATATCCTTCGGTTAGTATTCATATAGAATATGGTTACCTTGTTTTCACCTCATTTTCTTTCTATTATGAAGGGAAATTTGGGAAAACAGAGCTAACAGCAGAGAAAACACCTTTAATAGCATTATAAGAAGCCCTTTTGGCTACTACAAAGCCATTGTCAGCTTACACAATGCAATATTGGAATTAGGTTCCTGAAAATTGCAACATTAAGTAAAACAAAAAATTCCATTGTCTTAGCATATAAATTTTCCAAAGGATAGGTTTCATATTCAATCCTGGATCCTCTGACTGGAAAGACAAAACATTTGTGCCCAGTCAATCCAGTCGAATGTCCTATGTGATGTATAGTTTAATTAATATATTGTTAACAGACAATATTATATCCTTCGGTTAGTATTCATATAGAATATGGTTACCTTGTTTTCACCTCATTTTCTTTCTATTATGAAGGGAAATTTGGGAAAACAGAGCTAACAGCAGAGAAAACACCTTTAATAGCATTATAAGAAGCCCTTTTGGCTACTACAAAGCCATTGTCAGCTTACACATATGTAATGGAATAAGTTCTATTCCATTATGTTTGTGTAAGCTGACAATGGCTTTGTAGTAGCCAAAAGTGCTTATTATTATTATTATTATTAATACCATTAAAGGTGTTTTCTTTGAGCTTAGTGTTAACCTTTTTATTTTAATTATATTGGAATGCAGATATTAGTTATAGTTTAGTCTTTGCTGGCAGCAAAATAGCAAAACAACATTAAGTGAGGCAATGTTAATTGATGAGTCACTGTACTTTAAAACTATGCATTAAAATTCTAAATATAAATAAAAATTATACTTTTAAGATCACATCAGAAACTTGAAAAGATATTTTCATATAAAATTTCTGGAAATAAATTTTAGATAATGTTTCAAAGTTAATTGGAAAAATTATGTATTTGAGGATTTTCATTAACTATACATAACTTTTTCCTTCAAAAAAAAAAAATTATTAGCGAAATTATATATACTAAGCTGAAACATAAAACTTCAGTAACCAATAAAACTTCTTCAGTAATCATTTTACAATCTTATTATTAGCAAAATTATATATACTATGCTGAAACATAAAACTTCAGTAACCAATAAAACTTCTTCAGTAATCATTTTACAATCTTGTAAGAATGTCTTCAACAGAAAACATTTTATATTTAAAAAATCTGATAAGCTGGAACGGTATAAGTGTCAAGCTCATCAATCATCAGTATCAAAGCAAAATTTTCTACAGTGATTCAGAGAACAGTAAGAATTTAAAAGAAGATAATTAAAGGATCAAATTGTATTTTCCTAACAACTAAAACTATCTGTAATGTGCTCGATTTACCACAAAAACGAACCTATGAGCTCATGTAACCAAGCTCTCGAGCTCATGATATGAATTATCTCAGACATATTATATTTTAAACTACTTCTACTTAATTCAAATAAAAATCACTATAAAACAAGCACTTTTTGCAGTGTAGATTAATTTATTAATTTGCAACAAATGTTTTCGGCATACCGCCACCATCAGGTTACACCATGGAACCTGATGATGGCAGTATGCCGAAAACGTTTGTTGCAAATTAATAAATTAATCTACACTGCAATTATAGTGATTTTTATATGAAATATCTTAATAAACAATTTCATAAATTATTCACAAAACAAAATGAAAAAAATCAAACTAGCACATTTTAAAAGATGGTTAACAAATTAAGTGATATCATCATCTTTTATTTAATCGGTTAATTATATATAAGTAGTGGCACTAAGAACAATTCATTCACTTATAAATTAACATTCATTTGTACATTATAATACACAAATGATATCACCAATTATTGCCTTGTGTATATCTCTATTAACATCAATTTTAATAAAAAAAATAATTATTATTACACGGAAAACGAAAAAAAAAAGTTTTTAACTCCTGCAACCAGTGAAGCATAACATTTAAAAGGACATTACAATACTATTTGACTTTCTAATTGTCAAGGTCATTATCTACAATACCCAATGTACTGCAGTTAAACAATGAGCCATTCAATATTAATGTACTTGTCTTTATATGTTTATTTTTATAGCTTGTTTTCATTGACTTCTACAAATTTTTTTTTTCAGTAACCATTTTACAATCTTGTAAGAATGTCTTCAACAGAAAACATCTTATATTTAAAAAATCTAATAAACTGGAAGGGTATAAGTGTCAAGCTCAACATCATTATGTATCAAAGCAAAATTCTCTACAGTTTAAGAATTTAAAAGAAGATAACTGAAGGATCAAATTATATTTTTCTAACACCTAAAACTATCTGTAGTGTGAAGGATTTGCCACTAAAACGAACATAGGAGCTCGTGTAACCAAATGCCATTAAAGCTCGCTCACCTCAGTAACCACGACAACCGATCAAGGTCACAAACACACATACAAAAACATTTTTAAACGGATGACAGAAATATTTGATTTACACGTGTAACATATACAGGTTAAAAAAAGAACAACATTGGTTTATTTAAAACAGGAGAGTAGCCAACAACTAACAGAACAGGTTGAGACTTTCTCTTTCGCAACACACGGTTAGGTTATTAACACGTTTTTTGCCTGTGTGTGTGTGTGCGCGATGGCGATAAAACGAAAACAGCGATTTTTCTAAAGGTCAGGGACGTTTCGTTAACGCCAACATTCGTTAAGAATTATCCTATTTATACGTCTAACTTTTCAAATCGAACGACAGGTCACTGATCTTGAATGTGACGCATAAGGGGAATGTGTCGCAGTGACGTCGACGCTTGCGCTATATACAATTAACCAGTGGTGAAGGTTCAAAAATGAAACTTTAAAAATGATCGATGCCTACAACAGTAGGGAGTGGTCGATGATGCTTCAAGGTCGCATCGTTTTTTTTAATTCGTTACTCCCTTTATAAAAGCCGCAAACCAGAATAGAACTTTAGTAAAATGAGCTTTTTCCCCCACAGGCGGTTATCTAATACCTGTTTAAAATATTTGCAGAGTTTTTACGCGTAAAAAAAAAAAAAAAGAGTGACGATTCGATATAAACGTATCGTAACAGTGTTGTTTGTTTTAATAATTTTTTTCGCTCCTTTTAAACACTTATAAAGAGCGAAACACGAAAGGAGAAAGGAAAAATAGGACCGTGAATTATGAAGAAGATAAGATGATAGTTATAGACGGCAATAAGCGATGATAGAACATCTTTATTGTAAGGCGATAGAAGGAGAGTATAAGGAATGTGGAGCCGGTAGAAATTAGAAACCTACTGACCTATATTCCACGGATCGATATCTGAGGATGTTGGAGATTGATGACACTGGGAGAAGTTGGAATAAAATGCTGATAAGGAGCGACACGAGAAATTACGTGAGCGAATTAATCGAATATTCGATCGCGTATGGAATTAAATCCTATTAAAAATGGAGAGAGAGCGCTTTCGATAGTTTAATAAAATTCTAATTAAAAATAAAAATTGCTGGTGTAATTAACGCCGCACGAAAAAGAGAAACAACTGACTTTACCTGGTATACAGGGCGATTGAAGCCAGGGCGAAGACACTTGAGATTGTGACCCATATAGTAGTGCGGTGACAGACAATTTGGGTCTCTCCTTCTTGTACATTTTTTGTTTCTCGTCCGCTAAACAGACGTAATAATAACGTCGAGAAGTGGACAACGATTTATTGACATCTTCGTCTTTCTAACGTCCACAGATCGAAGTGGAGGACACGTGCTACATGTGATGATTTATGGAACGGCACCGCGACGTTCGATAAAATAAAAATTCCCTCCAGCGACCCGAACTATTTGGAAGCGTTGTTGTTGGGATTGTGATTTGTGTCCGTTTGCTTCGATGACAAAACTGAATGTATAGTGACGGCGAGAACCGAAAATGGGGACAGGCGAGCGCTCAAGGCCAAGGTCTGGATGAATGCCAGCATGAATAGAAAAACGGTAGGGAACATATACAACGTATGTGATGGGAGATGGGATTGGCCTTCATGGCACTGCGGCCGGCGCACGCACACAACAGTCGACAGTAGTGGTATCAGAGATGAAACGAGTACTAGTGTATTACAGAACCGAAATGTACAGGTATGCTTAAACACAGGAAATTCGAATTCGTGTTGTTTTAAAACACACGAAATACACGTCGACAGTTAAAACACTCGAAGACACGGGCCCAGTCTTTTATTAAAACCAGACAGACACGAGCGGCATCGCTTAATCTTGATTAAAATAACCAACGAGCGGAGTGTACTAAGAAATCGAACAAACGTGATTAACTTGTAACTATCGATACACACGATAATCCACATCCGCAATTAATGTCATAAGTATCGAATTGTTATAAGGTCATTAACTATAATGCGGAGGTGATGTGCGCTTTACATCCAATTAAGTTTTGCTAACAGAGTTTAAGATGTCTGAATGAGAAAAAAATTTTTTTAAGAGTTAATAACTGTTATGTTAATTTGGGTACGGTGTTTGCTTGCAATCGATACGTGTGTCGATAAAATTAATGCAACATATGCGAGTTTAAAGTTGAAATTTCGTATTCATGCTCGAACACGGAAAGAAAGGATTATAGTCCGCTTCGGAACTACTCTAGGCAATTTGTGTGTGTCCTCAGTTTGTTTGCATTAGGCAGTGTCCCACGTACAAGCGACGCGACGCTGTACGATGCGATGCTACGCTACGAGCGACAGTCCCACCAGAAGCGCTTCTGTAGCGTCTATAATGAAATATCGTCCCACTATTTATCTACTAAATGCTGATTATGGTAATTTTTTTTCTCATTTTCCATAATACTGGATTTTTTTTTTTTTTTTATAAATTTCGTTTATTAGAACCTGTGAATCGAAGCCATGATAATTTGCCTCTGTAGCTTCAGAAAGACGACAGCATAGAAAGTCAGTATTGAGTCTATGGGACCCTGTAATAATCTTATTACTGTACTATACTCTCTCACAGACTCAATACTAACTTCCGATGCTATAATCAGGTTTTTTAGTTTGTATTTCAGCTACAGTAGACTATGATATGCGGCGCTACAGTATAGGCTACACGCGGGAAGCGTTGAAGTTACGTCTATTGAGCGGGAAGCGTCTCGTAGTATCGCATCGCGTCGCTTGCACTGATCCTATAGTAACATTATTATTATAGGATTGCTATACTCTCCCATACACTCAATACTGACTTCCGATGCTGTCGCCAGGTTTTTTTAGTTTGTATTTCAGCTACAGCAGGCGATGCTACGTGGCGCTACGGAACATGCGGGACGCATCGAATTGTGTGTACTGGTTTGTTTTCTGTCGATCGTAGTATCGCATCGCGTCGCTTGCACTGATCCTATAGTAACCTTATTATTATAGGATTGCTATACTCTCCCATACACTCAATACTGACTTCCGATGCTGTCGCCAGGTTTTTTTAGTTTGTATTTCAGCTACAGCAGGCGACGCTACGATATACACGCGGGACGCGTCGAAGCTATGTCTACTGGTTTGTTTATCGCTCGTAGTATCGCATCGCGTCGCTCGCATGTAGTATACGAACTTATGAGTACAGTTTAAAGCGGAAATTTCACAGTGGGCGGTGATAAAGTACTCGCTTAATGTGTTAAAACATAAAATATTTTAAAACGGTTAATACAGTACAGTTTGTAATGTGTTCATTAACGGATTTCTCAATTAAAAATATTTTTAAAAAGGAAACAATTTTTTTTTTTTCGAATGGCGGGCGTGAAGCGCACAATTCGCAAATATCCCGAATTAAATTTCTACAAATCAGGAAAATGCCGTATGGGTAACAATTTTATCGGAAAAAAAAAAATGCGAGGAAAAATCGCGTGCGAAATACCTGTGACTATAAATAGAAGAAGAAAAATCTTTTAAGCCAGATAAGATTACGATTTTTCTGCATTACATCGTCGGAAATTCTAGAACAATTACGACGACCTTGAGAGGAATATAAGACGAAACCTGCGCTTCGTGTATATATATATGCGCGTACTGTATACACAAAAGTAAAAAGTTAACTTTTCCCTTCAGCAGGGGCAATCCGTCTGGAAGTATTTATTAACTAGCTGCCCTTGAACGGCAGTTACACCTGCAAGGCCTTGGAAAAGAAACCTCCCACGTGCTCTTAAAACAAGCTAAGAATTGGGTGGACATATTGAAGACAATTACCGACTTATCACTGTATAAAATGACATTAAAAAAAAAAAGTACAGTTAGAAAGTGGAAGTTTCTTCAAAGAACTAATTAATAATTCTGTTGTAACGATCAATGGTACAGCTGCACGCAGCCAAAAAGTGTATAAATTTCTTTTTAATTTCCTCGTTAAAAAATATAAATTTATGCTTTAAATGCTAATTTACCTTTAAAATTTTCCTCGAACGGTCAAAAACTCTGTTTAATATCATAAATTTTATTGTTTTTTTGGGGTAGAAAGTACTACTTTACTGTTAATTTACGCATAAAAAAACATCAACTTGCGGAAGTCAGTATTGAATCTATGGGATTACTATACTCTTTCATAGAATCAATATTGACTTCCGATGCTGTCGTTTTTACGTGTTTTTTATGTTTACGCGAGTTCCTGTGATATTTTGTGCCGCTACGTAAATAAACTTCGAGAGTTCAAAGGTTATCGGTGTATTTATTTGCAATTTTATAACATCTTAAAACAATTTCAGATAATATAACTGTAAAGTTGATAACCGAACTCGAATTTCATGCATGAGGGCATCAACGCTTACATAACCGACTTTATCTGTGTAAATTGCAGACCAAATACTATACGTCTGATACAAGTTTGTATATAACCTAATTTTAATCTGAAATATTCAATTGTGTGTGTCATAAATAGTTTTCTCTGTTCAGTATAATCTTAAAAATATGTTAATTCAGATAAAATTAGAGCAAATTTTTGTTAAACTGATGAAAGAGGTGCTGAAAAATGAATCAAACATGACAAAAGTAAGAAGTAAATTATAAACAATTCAGAAGTTATGAGGAGGAAACAGCTAAGTTTGAATATCTGCCATTTTTAAATGTTCAAAGTTACATGATGTGGTAACAGGGATTCTCTCCAATGGCATGACTTTCCACCTAAATTCCCCAAAAAATCTGTCGATTAGTTCAAAAGATATTATAAAACTTCTGAGAGATTATCTCAGTAGTTTAAATGTTCACCATTTTTTACTAGTTGGAAAAATATGGGGTTAAAAAAATGGCAGAACATCTTACAGAGTTTCATAAAATGCTATCAGTCAGTTAAAAAGTCATTGTAGGAGCCAGACAAACACAGCATAACAACTAAATCAATGAAAATTAACACAATTTTTATTAAACTGATGAAAGAGGAGTTAAAAAAAATGGCAGAACATCTTAGAGTTTCATAAAATGCTATCAATCAGTTAAAAAGTCATTGTAGGAGCCAGACAAATACAGCATAACAACTAAATCAATGAAAATTAACACAATTTTTATTAAACTGATGAAAGAGGTATTGAAAAATGCATCAAACATTACACAAGTAAGGGGTAAATTATAAACAATTCAGAAGTTATGGGGAGGAAACTGCTAAGTTTGAACATCTGCTATTTTTAAATGCTCAAAATTACATGATTATTTAATGTGATAAGAGGGATTATAGAGGAGGACAACAAGTAGTTTCATAAAATGCTATCAGTTAGTTAAAAAGTCAAGTAATTGTAGGAGCCGGACAAACACAACATAACAACTAAATTAATACAATTTTTGTTAAATTGATGAGATACTGGTAAATGTATCAAAAATGGCAAAAGTAAGGAGTAATTATAAACAATTCAGAAATTACGAGGAAGAAACCCCTAAGTTTGTACATCCGCCATTTTTAAATGCTCAAAGCTACACCATTATTTATGTGATAACAGAGATTATAGAGGAGGAGGACAACAGGGAGTTTCATAAAATAACAGGGAGGAAACAGGGAATAACAGAGTAACAGGGAGTTTCATAAAATACTATCAATTAGTTTAAAAAGTTATTGTAGGAGCTAGACAAACAATAATAATTAAATCAACAAAAATTAATATAATTTTTGTTAAACTGATGAAAGGAGTACTGAAAAAACATGACAAAAGTAAGGACTAATTATAAACAATTCAGAAATTATGAGAAGGAAACAGCTAAGTTTGAACATCCGCCATTTTTAAATGCTCAAAGCTACACGTTTATTTGATGTGATAACAAGGATTATCTCCAAATTATTATTAATATAGTCTTGAACATTAATATCTTAAATTTGAATGAATAAAACATTCAGTATAATCTAGTTAATGTACTTGAATTTTTTTTAATGGAAAAAAATGTCTCAATGAATTTCTTCAAAGACTGCACATAATTTTTTTTTTTTTTTAACATTCAGTATAATCTAGTTAATGTACTTGAATTTTTTTTTAATGGGAAAAAATGTCTCAATGAATTTCTTCAAAGACTGCACATAATTTTTTTTTTTTTTTAAATTAATAACCATCTGCACTATAAAAATTTTTGGATGACCCAGATTTTTACGCTCGCAAATACTAAAATTTTAAATTAATGATAACGTATAAAAGAATAATTAAAAAAAGAATCTTGTTCCACAAAGATATCAAACAGCTGATATATTTTATTTGGATAATGTCCAGGGGAATAGTAATTATAGTCTATGTACACAAATCCATTTTTATGACCTATTTTTATTTTGTATTAATGCGTCTGCAAGTACAGTATGGTTACATCATCGTTAGCATATCCAAAAATATATATAAATTAATTGAAAATTTATTGATGTCGACATATAAACCTCGTTAATTAACAAACCGAAATTTTCGAATTTGTTCGAGGTCGTCGAGTAGAAGGCCGATTTATTATTTTGCGTAACGTAAACATCGCATGTTTATCGTTATTTTTTTTTTTCTTCCTATCTGTGTTTACATACACTACACTTCCTTCTCCGTTCGTGACGTTCGCGTTTAAAATTCGAAAAATTCTGTATACTTCTAAGTGTCGTTATGCTGCTGGTTAAATGTTTTATATAGGTTTGGAACAAAGAGACCCAGCCAGCAAGCCGCCACAACCGGCATCATCTATTATTTTGGCAAGTATCCAGAACATGTATACACTCTGCAAGTTTTCTCCATCATTGAGTCGTTCAATGTCAAGATGGTTGTCCAGGTCGACAGAACATTAACATCTGCCGTATCACGTGACGTAACGCAATTTTTATGTTCGTTAGCGTGTAATCTTACACGCTAGATGATGTACGTCGCGAATTTGGTAAAATAGTAGATTATCTGCCGGTGGAAGACGTGTCGCGTCGCATGCGGAGCGCGGCGTTATTATATATACAACACACTTTTTTTTTATGAATATACATAGACTGAAAAAAATTTTTAAACAAGAGATTCGTGTTAATCGATGTTCCGGGGAAGCATGTATATGCTCATTAAAAAAAGCCTTCAATATAGATTACGCCGCGCTGCTGGATGCGACGCGACGCGTCTTCTATCAACAGGTTAGCTACGTGCGATAAAAACCAAACATAAAATGGCGAAACGATACACATTCCGTTCCGTTTCGAGTTCTTTAGCCGGTTTTCGTGTCGTTATTAACTTCTATACAACTGTCAGAATGGAAAAGTCGATTTTGTAACAGCGTACCTAATTTTTTTTTTTTTTTTTTTTTTTTTTGGCACCAAGCCGGAAATGTATAGGTAAGTACAATATACAGAATCCCATATCAAAACCTGTTTCTCACTTATTTACCTTTTGTGCAATTGTTTCTTACGAGTTCCCCGACTTGTCGCATCGTACGAAACGTAAAATCCGTTAAAAAATAAATAAAAATCGATTCCGAATATACGCAAATTCCCGAAAGCGCGAAAACTCGATTACGAGGTATAACGTGTCGATTATATAATACGAAAAGTTATCATAATCGCATTATACACTGGGCTCCACTACCTCATAACTGAATGACATTTTAACCAAAAGCGCGAAAACTCGATTACGAGGTATAATGTGTCGATTATATAATAAGAAAGGTTATCATAATCGCATTATACACTGGGCTCCACTACCTCATAACTGAATGACATTTTAACATTAAAAATAGGTCATGGTGCCAAGGGCCTTTCTACAGCACTGCGTTGTCGACCATACAGAAATAGCACAGTGGATCACATGACGATGTAAAGAGAAGCGCAATGACCTTGACTCTGGCAAATCTCTTGAATCTACCTCTACCTCTCATGATTACTTGATTATATATACATATATAAATCAATGAACAACTGTCATGCTGAATTTTTTTTAATAATAATAATAATAATAATTTTGTAAAAAAAAAATAATAATAATATTCAAAGTATTGGATGCAGTGTAACTAAAACTTCAATGCCATTTAAATTTGGAACCACTGGCAAAATATTTCTGGGATGCTTACACCGTCACAAATATTTTGATATCAAAGATGATATACTAAATGAAAAAGTTTTTTAGTTATACTTGATATTAAAAATTTATGGGAGCAACAAAAATGTTAGAAGTGATCAGACAACCTTGAAGCTTATCAGAGTTTAAAATGTTAAAAAGCATCTATATGATCAGAAAAATTATACATACTATTTTTAAAATATTTCTTTTAAACAACTATATATATCTCCGATATAAAAAAACACATAAAAAATTACTTTGTATTATTAATGTTATGCAAAATTGAATAATCAATTTTTTTTGTTTTAAATATACCAAAAAATATTCTAATATTTTGTATCGGATATTAAAATATTTAAAGTAATTACAAAAATGGTTTCTAGAAATTTGTGCAGTAATTTACAAATCAATATTATTAAAAATCTATAACTAAATACAACTAGCTAATTAGCAGGAAATAATAATAATCTCGTAGGAAGTTACTTTATTAAATATAAAGAAATGCTTTCGGAATTCTTAGATTCCCTCTTCAGCATTATGCAACAAATTAAATTCTGTTCCAATTCGTTAATGTTTAAAAATTAAATTTAAATAAAATTAATATAACAACAAAAACATGTGCCGCACTACATTATTTCCTGCTAATTAGCTAGTTGTATTTAGTTATGTTAGAATAAGCAGTGCAAATTATTGGGAAAATTAAAAATGTATATAAATATTTCTGCATTAATGAAAGAAATCTTAAAACAAAAAAAAACTTTTACTGGTGCGGTATCAAATTCTGTAAATAACTGTTCGGAATTTAAATATGTGTCAGTCATTCAAATAATTTTTCCCCCAAAATTAAAGTACAGATTGCAATGCCAATTTTATATTATTCATATCAAGTATTTTACAAGATTTAATATCTTCAATATTATACAAATAAACTTGTCAAAAGATTTTACTTTTTAACATTTTCATCATATATTTATTATTATTAGAGAGTTGTTTAAAAAAATTATCTCTCAAAAGATTTTACTTTTTAACATTTTCATCATATATTTATTATTATTAGAGAGTTGTTTTAGGAGCTAAAAAATGAACAGACAGTACACACATTTTATAAGTTCATTTTCCTATAAATATAATAAATGGAAGAGTTTAAATACATTTTCTTATTTGTGCAAATGGAATTTAATCTGTTCTGTTCATTATTAACCATTTTGTACATCTCATTTATATAAATATTGTATGAGATGTAACAGTAAAGCTATGGTGTAAACCTTCGTTGATTAAATGTTCTCATTTGAAAATTTATACCACTATTTAATTTTTATATTAAATAACAATCAAATATAATAAAAATTCTTGAAGTATTCCAAAAAAATCAAATTTTATTATTTGACAAAATAATATAATTTTAAAAAAATATAGGCCTATATAAATATTCAAATCCACTTTAAGTATAAAAGCATTTTCAAACATTAGTATTCATTGTTAGCTCTGCACACGAAAAAATATGCATCCATTATAGCGAACATATTCAAATATTAAATTCATATTCAAATAATGTTGTACAATATATTCTCTTTCTTATATACAGATATGACAATGAATACTAATCTATTTGAAAAAATTTCGGTATTAAAGATGGATTTTTGAGTACTGTATTTATATTTCTAAAATTATACTTATGTTTCTTTAAAAATAAATCATAATATCACTTAGGAATGCAATTATTTTAAATATTTTATTAACTGTAGATTTTATTTTAAGAATTTTTATTATTTATATTACTTTATACTGCATTGAATTGATTGAAAACTGATCTAATATAAAATGCTATATACAATTTCATGCATTCCTATTCAAACTCTTTTAAATTGATTTTTATTTCATTTTTTATAAAAATATGCATAATTTCATAAAAATTATAATAAAAGTCTGGAATTTCTGCTCTTCTTGTGTCAACAGAATAGTAAGATTATATTGCGTTCGAATATGATTGCTTGTACTTTTCTCCAATTCCATTGAGTAATTTAAATAATAATCATGAGAGAAGTAAAGACTGTTTTCAACAGTTAGTGAGAGAGAAATATTCGCCCTACTGGAACATTTCCATTCAATACATATGCAACTTTGAACTTCACTATAAGCTAGGATTCTAGACTTTTATCAAATTTATAATTTGCATTAAGAATAGCATTAACAATTTAATCACCTAATAATATCATTAATACAGATTTTGATTCTTTAGAAAAGCATTTTTACTTGAACTTACAAACTTTAAATTATTTTCTGTTTGGCATTATGATTTGCAATACCAGCATGACACAAATGCAAGGTAAACAATTCATACAACCACTATAATCAATCTGCAATGCCCATCAATAACTGTCTTTGCATATAGTAAATCAATCTACTGTATATAAAAACAAAATTCACTTTTATCTTTGAGTTTATAACCGATTTAAAACATATTTAAGTCAAATATAAACAATATTAAAAATTGTAATTTAATAAATTTGTATTATTTAAGATAATAATAACATTGTTTAATATAAACTTTAAGCTAGTGATAATCATGTTGTGCTCTGTATGTATGGACGAGAAATTAAGATAAAATATTAATTAAAAATAATGCATATAAAATATATATGTAAATTCCAAATATATAAGAAGTAATAAATAATGCAAGATAATAAAATGCGTCAAAATTATAAATATTAAGCTTGATTATCAGAATGAAGGGAAAATATCGAATGGGACATTGGACGATCGGTCAGTGAACTACTATCGTGTATGAGAAAATATAGATTTAAATCATCAAAAGAAGTTTTGTTCTTCTTACTTCCATCCTGCGAGGCCATAGTCTTCTCCTGCATTCGGAAGAAACTTCTATATCCTCGATTTTTCGAAGATATTTAAATCCTCAGGATGAAACTCTTTCTCTCTTCTCACCTTGATCCTTTCTTTGGCATCGAAGGGATCGACATTTCAGGGAATGATGGGTAAAGTGGATGCTGCCATCTAGTGTTTACGTTTGTAAATGATGTTTGAATTAAGAAAAGATGGCCGATTTAGTGAGGTACGATAATCGTTATTTCCCTTTAAAAAAATATTTCGTGAAAGTGACACTCTCTTTCTTGCTACTTTATAAATATAATTAATTTTGATGAATTCAATTGCAGTTTTGGAATTTTTGAGTAAATTTTTAACAACAAAAAATACATCATTTTCTAAATTAATATTTGTTTATATATCTTTCTTTATATAATTTCAAAAAATATTGTTGCAAAATGAAGGTGATTGTCCACCCCTTAAAAATATAAATTTTTTTAAGATCTACATAGTAAAATTAAGAGAAGATTGTAAAGAAAATTTTTCAACAATACAGTAGTGGAAGTACAGTTTTATATAAGCTCCATACGAACGAAAATAATATCGATCGAAAGATGAGGACGAGTAGAGAAAACTTTCCAAAAGGACTGCACTTCTGTCTGGTGCACCCATCGAGAAAATGAACATAAAATTATAATATTTCTCCCATTTCTCCACATGTAGTATCTAAACCGGTGAGCGCCGCCATTTTTAAAACTTCTCCTGGAATCTGAAATAACAGTAATTTTTTTGGGATGAATCTTTAACACAACGGAATTGCTGATTCGCACTTTTAATCATCAGTGGCAGGAAGGCAAATCTTCAATTTCAATACTTTACTTACCTTATGGAAAAAAAATCTACACATTAAAGAATTAGATTCGCTTCCCACCGACTGATGATTAAAACACGAATCGACATTTCCGATGTGTTAAAGATTTATCATCCAAAAAAAAAAAAAAAATTACCATATCTCGGATTTCAAGGCAAGTTTTCAAAATGGCGACGCGCACCGATTTAGATACTATGTTAGGAGAAATACTGTAATTTCATCGTTCATTTTCTCGATGCCTGCACTTCTATCTGATGATAGGCATCGTTCATTTTCTTTGGAAAATTTTGTTTACTCGTCGTCATCCTACGATCGATACTAATTTCGCTCATTGTGGTAATGCAAAATTCTACCGTTGTGTTTTACTGTAAATATGCACCCATTATTCATTAAAATCACAAACATTATATTCTCTACTTTTATTAGTCCAGATTATAACCAATGATGTTTTTTCATATAAATAATACTCAGCTGATTGTGGTAATGCAAAATTCTACCGTTGTGTTTTACTATAAATATGCACCCATTATTCATTAAAATCACAAACATTATATTCTTTACTTTTATTAGTCCAGATTATAACCAATGATGTTTTTTCATATAAATAATACTCAGCTGAAACATTGATATGCAAATGGAACAAAAAAGTTATCCAATATTAATTAATGGTAGTGTTATAAAGAGATATCCTCTACTAGCATAACAGCAAATCCCTTAGTATTCTTAAGTAGAAAATGATCTCACTTTTCTACTGTGTAAACTTTTAAACTTTTTATATTAAAAAACTAGCAAATGACACAAAATTTCAAATGATGTAGTTTCCAAGTGAGTTATATGATTATATAAAAGTTAAGAATATGATGATGCTATTGGGAATTTTTTTAACACTAAACATAAAAAAATCTTTCCTCTAACACCATGATAGATAATTTTACAAGTGAAATATAAATTGGAAGTTTAAATTATATTCCAAGAAAAATAAAATTATTAAATAAAAGTAAGCAATAAGCCAAATAAGTAAGATAAATTGTTTATTCAAAAACGTTTTCAGCTATCCATGCAGCTTGCCTCAGTTGTAATTAAAACAACTAAGGCAGGCTACATGGATAGCTGAAAACATTTTTGAATAAAAAATTTATCTTATTTATTTGGCTTATTGTTTACTTTTATTTAATTTCTAAAGTATGAAGTATTTCGGTATAATAAAATTATTATTTATAAAACCACAATTATATACTGTATACTCAAACTTATATTTTAAAGATCCATTCTTTCATATAGAAATTATAATTGGCATTTCTAAGAACATTCAGATTATAAACTATTATATAATGACTAATTTTATTGTATTTATTTTACTTTAGAACCATATTAGTAATTTTAAGTCTACTTCATGTATAGTAAAATTTTGTATTTTGTAAAATAGCCCTCATATCATCACTTTTTTAGAAATCTAAAACTACATTTTGGAAATTGTATCCTATACATATCCAATTCTTTTGGAAAATTAATTTAGCTTATTATAATTTATAAGCCTATGTCACTTTTCTAGCAGTGTTCAAATATAGAAATCATACCAAGAATATATTTCTAGAAATTGTTGAAAAAATCATCTTTCATTCTACTTTATTCTTACATTAACCATGTTGAGAATTTATATACTTTTATTAATGTGAATGAACAGTTTTAGCTTCACATTAGGCTATCTTCAGTTATAGCTAAAATTATAGCTAAAGTTTAATACAGTGGTGCCTCGCAATTTGTCACTAATCTGTCGCCGAAGTAATGTTGAATTGAGAAACTGTCGAATTGCGGGGCAATATTTCCCATATAAGACTATGGAAAATAGATTAATTCATTATTGGTCCCTATTCCACTACCCTAACAGGTGAGGTGAGAGAGATACACTATATTATTTACCAATATTCTCCTATTGCAGTTTTATTTACTTTATTATATGTGTTATAATAATATATAATAAAGTATATAATAACACATATAATAAAGTAAATAATAACACATATAATAACATATAATAAAGTATATAATATGTGTTATTATTTACTTTATTATATGTGTTTTACTATTGTATATAACACACTAAATTATAAAATATACTTTTTTATACACAACACACAATTTATTAAGCCCTTGGATGTTGGAATGAAGACTTCCAACAGACACCCTACCACCCATAATCTTCTGTCTCTGTTGCAAAACATTGCTACAGTTGTCGTAGGAACGTCATATTCAAGTTACATTTTAATTGTTCTACCTTTCTGCACTTTATCTACATTTTTTTTCTTAATATTCTCCTATTGCAGTTTTATTTACTTTATTATATGTGTTATAATAATATATAATAAAGTATATAATAACACATATAATAAAGTAAATAATAACACATATAATAACATATAATAAAGTATATAATATGTGTTATTATTTACTTTATTATATGTGTTTTACTATTGTATATAACACACTAAATTATAAAATATACTTTTTTATACACAACACACAATTTATTAAGCCCTTGGATGTTGGAATGAAGACTTCCAACAGACACCCTACCACCCATAATCTTCTGTCTCTGTTGCAAAACATTGCTACAGTTGTCCTAGGAACGTCATACTCAAGTTACATTTTAATTGTTCTACTTTTCTGCACTTTATCTGTATTTTTTTCTTCGTCTCTTCGCTCAATTGAGTGTTCTTCTTTTCGGAATTATTCCTCTGGTCAGTTCTCGTTCAATCAAGTGTTCTTCTTTTCGGAATTATTCCTCTGGTCAGTTCTCTCTGAACCCATCCTTACATTTCACAAAAAAATAATAAAATTACAAATTTTTTATTTTACTGAAAAATGTAGAACGGAAAATTAATACAAACGACACATGCAAACACCAAAGTAGCTCAAAAAGAACTGACAAATAGCGAATGACCTCACAGAATTCCATGCATGCAGTTGCACCAACCCGCAAAACTCAAATGTTGAATTGTGAGGCACCACTGTATATGCAACAAATAATTTCAGAAATATTGAAATTTTAATAATATTGCAATATTGTTTTGAAATTATGCATCATATTCAAATTTTATATATATGTATATATATATATCTTAAATTTGGATTTAATAGATAATAAGGAATAAAAGACTGACGAATTGCGAGGCACCACTGTATACTGTAATCTGGATCTTAATTGTTGTACCATTACGGCAATAAAACATTTCACAAAATTTATTCTTTATAAAAATGAATGTTAAAAACAATTGTAGAGTTTGCATCTATGCTTCTGGCAGAATACATATCATTAGTATTAAGCATATTTTACTATCTGTCTATATTAAACCAATATATTCCTATATTAACAATGTCAAAAAATTTATCTAAATAGTATCAGTAAAGTGGATTTTTTTTAATTAATCTTATATTTCAGATTATAGATTATGACAGAGAGATATAACTTAAAATAGGTATTAATACTCCTCTATACAGAGTTACTCTCACACATGTCATCATGTAGGTTAAGTTGGAAGGGTTCTTTGCTTTTACTACATTTTGCATTTACCCAGCATGGCTCACTTAGTGAGTGGAAAGGGGCAATCAAAATTTAGCCACCAAGCTTACCATACAAATAGAAGAAGACCAGTTTGGTCCAACACATGTTGCCTTCTTTCTGCACTTTGCATTTAATTTTGGCTCAGAACGGCTCCCTTAGTACTCTATTTGAATTTTGCTTTTAATCTTGGCCCAGAACGGTCTTGTACTCTATTTGATGGAATTTAATTTTGGCCCAGTACGGCTCCCTTAGTACTCTATTTGAGTGGAAGGAGGGCAATCAAAATTTAGCCACCAAGCTTACCATACAAAAAAAGAAAAGACAGAGAGATATTCTCACATCATTTGATATAATTTTATCAAAATCCCAGTCAGGCTGTGAAGCTTTACTGAAATTTTGTGCAGTATAAATTATATATGCAATTTATTTAGTTATTTCTTAGGAAATGATTTCTTCTGTTTTGAAGTCTAGCAGTATATATTATGTAATTGATTTATTACAAAATAAATTTCTGGAAAATTATTTACAAATTCAGTTAGTTAATTTAAAATTATATTTAAATATAGGTTTTTTTAAATCATTTAATTTATTATACAGAATTTTTCAACAAAAATGTCTTTGGCTCATATTTATATATTTAATTTAAGAATCATTATTTTTATGTTTTATGGAAATTAAAAAATTTGTTATACAGGAATACCTCGATTATTGCGATTTTCGATTTATCGCTGTTTATAATTTGATACCAAAATTTGAATTATTGTATTTTATATTTGATAACTTTCTTGATTATGAAGAACAAGTTGAAAATACAGTTTTTATTATAATAATAAAAATGCTTTTTAATTATATAGGAAGTAGAAAGTACTTATTATTATTAGAAAACAATATGCTTCAAATAAGAGAATTAATATCAAAAGACACTTAGAGAGAGACACACACACAAATTATATATATATTTATTATTATATAGTAAATAATCAAGATACACTCAACAATCGCGATAATCGAGGTATTCCTGTATTTAAAAAATTAAATTTTAAGATTCTTATAAATCATATACTTTACTATGAATGAAAATTATTATAAATTGCATATATAGGATATTGTAGCATCAATTTGGTTTTTGAATCGAAATTTTTTTTATATATGGTATGATAATATTGATTTCTAGTTACAGTTACATATGTAATTAAATAATATAAAGGCAATTCCTGATTTAATAGATATGTACTTATATATAAGAGAACTGTTCTGAAAAAGAATAAGAACAGAATGCACCTCGGATGTTCTATAACATATCTAATTTTAGATACTATAAGTAATATGAGAGTTGATGATGGCTATAACCTAGCCGAAAGCATTCCTCTGGAAAGAGTTATTTAAGTGAATAAAATTATTTGGACTGCTAGTGAGTGCTATAGTTTGATCTGTTATCATTCTTATATAAGTTTAATTTTAATTAACCAGCCAGGCTCAAAATCAGCCCTTCAAAAAAATCTGGAGGTATGGGACTTAGAATTGAATTTGGATTCTCCAAGGTGGTAAGCAATTGCTTTACCATGCTACTTACGTGCTTATTCTTTAATATAACTATCGGTGTTTTTAATATTAAGTCTTTTTGTAACCCAAATTATTTATGTAAATGGATAATTTGCAAAACCAAAAGTCAGGGACTATCTATCATCTATATAATTCTCATTTTACATTTAATAAGAACTATATAATGACTGCAGAATTTGTATTCCATAAATACTTAAGGATAAGAGATTAAAAATCAAAAACAACAAAAAATAATTATTTGCAAAAATAATTATTATGGAAGTGAACTAAAACTTATCAATACATACAAATTACTTCAGATTATTAATCCTTTTATCAGTTTTCTATAAATTAATAATGGTCTATTTTATTAATTACAATTAAAAACATGGTTTTGTAGTTTAATAAAAGCATAATTCCTTCAAATATTAATCCTGGATTAGATTATATAGTATGGGTGCATAGCAGGGTTGCAGAGTGGGATGGCAATTGATCCGACTCCAACTCCACCTTTAAAAAAATCCTACTCCGACTCCCAACAGTTTAAAATTCTGATTCTGACTCCACCCAAAAGCCTCCGACTCCACAACCCTGATGCATAGACAATTATTTTTAAATGAAAAATAATCTATAATTTTTATTCAAATGCATATATTAACAATTTAAAAAAAAAATGTATTTTAGGTTATTATATTATATAGCAGATGTTATTTTATCATTATATATTTTTAAATGACTTAAAAGGAAATTTTGGTACAGAATAAATACAATGATTACAAAGTCATACTAGTGACAATAAAAATCAATATAAAATAAATTGTTACAATTTACTACCTTATGGTATATTTGCCTTTTATTGATGGTCATTATTTCCATATTTATTTTAATAAAACAGAAATTTCATATCATCTCACTATAGACATACCTCTTTATGTTCCACATCACTGCTTTAAAGCGAATCACAGTTTTTTCATTTGCAAATCATGTAAAAGCCTAAAAACATATTTACATTATTATTCATTAAGTGTACAATAGTACACTTAATGAATAATAATGTAATCTTGGCCAAGATGGCCATGTTTTAAAAGCTTTTAAGTATATCTTGGAGGATCCAAGTTCGATTCTTGGTCTCACACCGTCACTTTTTCAGGATGGCTCTGGGCCTAACTGTCTATGTTTAATTTATTTTTTATATACCTATTCTAAGTATTATTTTGAAGATAATTTTCATTTTGAGATATAAAATAAAAACATGGAATATAATTAAGAAGCATTGTATTAGGGAAGCACCGAAAAGCGAGGTATGCCTGTATATTAGAAATAAACAATAAAGATTTATTCGTTAGTTGATTAATTATAGAATTTAGTTAAATTATTCATCTATATTTTTAATTAATGGCTCATTTTAATGAAAATATGTTTCATTAATGATGATGCATCTATTTTTATTATTGAAATTACAATAAAAAAAATTATATTTTTATTGTATTATTTAAGTATGAAATGCAATATCTAAATTAAATTTTACTTTTGAAGAAAAAATCTTGCTACTGTCAGTAATTTACTCATCTAGTTTAAATTTGATAAGATTGATGACTATGCTGTTTTCGAGATTGCAATTGATTTTTAGTTTTATGACTAAATTTAGATGATTGATTGACACTATATAATGCAATTGATGAAAAGTATTGACTACTCTATGATCAATAACAAATTTTTGCATGCCTTATTATGTAAAAAAAGCTTATATTTTGTGAACCAAAAATTTTTGCATCTAAAATATTCATAATCTTATTTACCGTAAATAAATTTTTTAAACTAAGACAGAAGATCTAAATATCATCCCTTCCTATATTTGGCTTATTGTGGGCAGAGAATATAGTTTTCATATGAATCACTATGCATGTTTCAGTAATCCTACTAAAAGATATTTTTCATTTATTTTTCTTATATAGGAAAGAAAAATAAAGACTTAACCTTTCATAAAAAAGTATGAAAGGTTAAGTCTTAGGATTTTATTATCAGCAAATAAGCTTCTTGTTTAAATAATCATAAAAAATTTCAAATTTTGTCCCTAAGACAAAATTTGACATATAGGAATACCTCGATTATCGTGGTTATTGTTGCCACGAAAAATACCGCGATAATCGATTTGATAATTTAATATATATTACTTACTGAATGTTTCTTAAAAAACAGTTTTTAATCTTTCTTCTTTGTTAAATGATTTTCATTCTTAATCTATCGTATTGTTATAAAAATATATAAATCATTGTTGAAACATTGAAATTGTTTATCGAGCTTATGTATAAAAATAAATTATATCGGCTTAAATAATTTTATTTAAGCCGATACAAATTTTTAATGAAGATTTAATAACGAGAGAGATAATTGCAAAATGCCAAATTTTAACCTTATATTTCTGTATTATTGACTTTTATTTTAGAGATTTACAATAGGAATTTATCTGGGTTTCCGTTGCTTACCAATTATCAAAATTGCTGAACCTATTATTTTCTGAATTATATCAATTTCTTCTTTAAAGTACATTGAAAACAATATAAAAATATTCAAAAGAACATTTACTTGATCTGCTTCACAAGTAAAATAAACACCAGTTTGTACACAGTACTGTATTATAAATAACCTACTTCAGAATTCGAATTTATCAATTTAATTAAATTTAAAAAAAATTAGATAGTCGAGTTTAAATATAAATATTTTGTCATTCGATCCTTTTAGAAAATTTTTTCTTATGAAAAATATGATAAAATTTAAAAACTTAATTTATTGACATAAATGAAAATTTTATCCATAGACAAACTATCACAAAATTGATCGCTATGTAGAAAACAGATCGAAGCATGCCTTATATAAAGTTATACTGTATTGATAAAATTTTTTCAAATAAATTTAACCTGTTTAGAATTAATTAAATTTTGAAATCTTACACTTAAGTTTGATTCCGTTAAAAGTTTTGAAATAACAAAAAAATACAGGAGCTATTTTGCAAAAACGTTACTTTAAGATAAACCAAAATGATCTAATTATTAATAATCTCTAAATAAATATGCTAAAAGTTAGAAATTCTAAAATTATATTAAAAATTTACCTTTTCGGACCACATCTAACAATGAAATAATGTGCAGTAATTGTTTCGCCAACAATGTTTTTCTACGTGAAATGCCATTGGCTAATATCATTCTTTCCAAAATTTAAAATTGTTATCAAATACTAATAACTTTTATCATGTAAATTTCAATTTTATGAGTGTATTTCTGAAATTATCAGATTTTGTTCTAACAGTTTGTTTTAGCCGAAAAAAATAATTTCAAAATTGCAATATAATTCAATTTACAGTATTTAAATTCTTGTACAGTAAGACCCCGTTTAACGCGAGGGATACGTTCCAAAGAAACCAAGCACTAAATGAAACAGTGTTAAACGAGATCATCTTAACACGTAAATAATGGGATAGGTGAAACAGAACAGTGAATAAAAAATATACGTACTGTACCTTTATTTTATTTTGTAACGTATTATTACTATTGTATTACATTAATTATAGACATTTTTTATTGCTATTATCGATTTTTAGTCATACATCATTCATGAAAATCAAAAATATTCGAGTAAATAATTTATGTTTGAATGAGGAAGAAGCTTCCTCATTCAAACATTTTTAATTTTTGCTAGGGAGTCATCTAACGTCGTTTACTTTTCCTCTTTCGTTCGGCAAGCAATTGTCGGATAGTCGAAACATCGCATCCATGACACCGTCTTGCTTTTAAACTTTTATCAAAATTTGGATCATTTTGTATAAATTGATTCATAATTTCCGTAAATAGTGGCTAAACTTGTTTTGACAAAAATGTCGATGAAAGAAAAACGTTTTAACTTCAAGGAACTATAGTTCGAAGTAGCAGAGTAAGCCACCTTGACTGTATAGTACAGCAGTTCGAAGTGGCATGATTCGGGTTAAAACTAAAATGAGATAATTGTTATTTTATTACGGTAAAATAACATTGATGATCGATCATAAATATGAATTTTGACCGCAGCAAACTTTCCTATATAATGCACTGCATTGAAATTAACCTCTCTGCGAGACCATAGGAATATCAAAGCAACAAATTCGTGCGATTTGATTTATATGAATATATAACGGTTTGAAAATCCCGGACAAAGTGAATGAATAAAAATTATAGAATTTGAAAAAACCGTGTAATATTGAAATAGCGTTAAACGGGGCAGCGTTAAGCAGTGTCTTACTGTATCAGATTTTTTTAAGTAATTGTTATATTAAAATTTAATTTTTTTATACTTATATATTAATAATGCATAATTTTTCTACATCATCAATTCATTATATAAATTAATGTATTTTTAATTAAGTAATACAGGGAAGCTAAACTCAAATGACAACTATCTGAAACTAATTGTACACTGCATTTGTAATTTCAAAATTTATTTCTATCTAATAAAAGATAAAACTCAGACAACAAAAATAATTTATATAGAAATATATTCATAAATATAACTACATAATATACAAACATATAAATCAAATATCCATATACAAATTTGTTTACATATTTGGAAAACATCAAGCGTCATCACTTGGTTTTGGAGGTCGGGCTATATTTCTTTTTACACAATGAGTTACCCATTCAATTCCTTCATTTATGCCATCTCTGTAAAAATAAAAGAAAAAGATATAAAAAAACTTTTATTGAGAGCAAGTACAATATAATTACTTTTTACAAAAAGAAATCTATTTCATATTTACATAATATTCATATTTTAAAAATATTTTCAAATATTGTATTGGTATTTCTTATGAATGGAATACATAATATTCATATTTTAAAAATATTTTCAAATATTGTATTGGTATTTCTTATGAATATATTATAATTTAAGTCTTGTTATAACTCAAAATCTACTCTTAAGATATTATATACACTGTACAATAAATATTATATTATGTAATAAATGTTATTAATTGAGCAATTATTAAGATATATTAAGATTTCTTATTTCACAGATTGAGTATAAATGTCCAATTACAGCACAAAAATCTTTGGTGGAAGCTCCATCATTTTAAATACTGCAGTAAAACATTGAATTACTATATATAGTTAAGATGGAGCTTCCACCAAAGATATCTTTGTGCTGTAATTGGATATTTATATTCAATATGTGAAATAAGAAATATATATAGTGTAAAACTATATATAGTTTTTACAAAATAGTTTACCAGCAAATGTAATCATAATTTTAAATACTATGACTACAAAATAGTATTTACATAAATTATGACAAAATTAAAAAGAATCTTTGCATAATTTTTGATTTGTTTTTTAAATATGAAAATAAAATGTTATAGTCATATATGCAGAAGTTTATAATTCCAGTAACACCTCATATAAAATTACAGTAGATCCTCATTTAATGTCATTTCACTATCACATTGTGAGTAAAACTAAATTAATTAAAGTTTTAAGGCAACAAAATAGAATAAAATCCTATTTTCTTATATTTCCTGCATTAAAGACAAAACCTGTTGGAAATCTATAATGTGGATATAGATAACCGAGAAACTACATTTTATATGTGCATTAATTCAAATAAACAATATTTTTTTTTAAGAATATTGCAATAGTTCAATCATGGAAACACTTTGGCTTTTCAACCAGAGGACCTGTGGTCAAAAATTATTTGAGAATCTAAGCCTGACTTGTCTAACCCCTTTCTCTATAGTCTGGCTGCTCTCATTGGGTATAAATTATATATGATATGAATACGTAGGAATGGCACTGTTATTAGCAAATGACTGAGAATTGATGGTAAGAAAAACTAATCATATACATAATGTCTGTTTTTCTTGTCTAAGGTATTTTTTTTTTATTAGAAAACAATTTTCTTTCCTGTAAATTCTAAAATATAACTGCTGTATAACATTTCCCAAATAAATTTATACTTAAATAATGATTTTCATTCATTTCATTCCATTATTGAACAATAATGATAATGATTAGATGATGAAAATTACTAAATAGTATCAATTCTAGCACAAGAAAGAAAGCACTCTAAGAATGCAATCCTGACTTTATATAACGTTAGGCCTATGAGTTTTCTGGTATCAGTTAACATTGCAATTTTCAAGAATTAACCTTGATGTTAAATGAGGAACTAATGCATTTAAATTTTGAATGTTATCATTTTTTAAATGAGGTAAAGGCTACTTTAAAATTAGTAAGCATATAATTAGGATGAAAAGCAACAATGAATATGAATGCTCTATGCTGTTTTGTTCTTAAGATATATTGCAAAATGATATTGTACATAGGCAGTCCAAAAAAGAACTGTAATTATATAAGTTATCTTGTAAAATATATTATAGTCATTTGAAAGAATTTAAAATAATACAGTGGTGCCTCGCAATTCGACACTAATCCGTCATCGAAGTAATGTCGAATTGTGGGACAATATTATATATAATAAAGGAATAAGTGTGTGGTGTCCATGTTTCTGCACATGTGCGAACTCCCGTGCCAGAAGTGTCGCAGTTACTATTTTCTCTCGCTTCGAATCTTTAATTGCGTCTTCTGGAAAACTAAATCCCAATCTCATTATAAATTTTGCTTTAAATTAACAGAGATTACTTCCTATTTATATCTGTATACTTCTTTTTGTTATTTGACTTCAATTTCTAACTTTTTCGAGCGAAAAATGTTGACTGTTCCCCAGCTCGAGAGTTCAGTTTGCATTCGGTGTGTCGAACTCGAGGCTACATAAATGTTGCATTTAAAAAAATAATTTATTTCAGAATTTAAATAATATTTTATTCATTTCAGAAATTATGATTTTTTAGTTTAAGATAGAAATTATAATTATTATCTAAATAACTGAAAAGGTAAATCGATAGTTTGTTAGTTGCCAATTTCATATAAAGAAAATTTCAAAGTTTGGTCTGGAGAAAAAAACAAGTTAAGGTTATGCTAAATAAATGAAAAATCTCAAATTTAACAGATAAGAAACAAATGTTTCGTTTTTGGTTTATTTGGGCACATAGTGACCAGGGGCTAACTAGTTACTGTATACACAAATGCATATTATTTTTAATTATTTTCAAAACAGTGACCAGGGACTAACTAGTTTCCCATATAATACTATGTAAAATAGATCAATTCGTTATTGGTCCCCATTCCACTCCCCTGACGGGTGAGGTAAGAGATATATACTATATTATTTACTTTATAATATGTGTTTTACTATTGTATAACACACTAAATTACAACATACACTATTTCCTACACGACACCTTGGATGTTGGAATAAAGTCTTCCAGCAAACACCCTAGCACCCGTAATCTTCTCTCTCTCTCTGTTGCGAAATGTTGCCACAGTTGTCCTAGGAATGCCATACTCAAGTTACATTTTAATTATTCTACCTTTCTGCACTTTATCTACAATTTTCTTCTTTGTTTCTTTGCTCAATCAAGTGTTCTTCTTTTCGGAATTATTCCTCTGGTCAGTTCTCTTTGAACCCATCCTTACATTTCATTAAAAAAATAATAAAATTACAAATTTTTTATTTTACTGAAAAATGTAGAACGGAAAATTAATACAAACGACACATGCAAACACCAAAGTAGCTCAAAAAGAACTGACAAATAGCGAATGACCTCACAGAATTCCATGCATGCAGTTGCACCAACCCGCAAAACTCAAATGTTGAATTGTGAGGCACCACTGTATATGCAACAAATAATTTCAGAAATATTGAAATTTTAATAATATTGCAATATTGTTTTGAAATTATGCATCATATTCAAATTTTATATATATATATATCTTAAATTTGGATTTAATAGATAATAAGGAATAATCCTATAAAACGTATTTTATATTTGATAACTTTCTTGATTATGAAGAACAAGTTGAAAATACAATTTTTATTATAATAATAAAAATGCTTTTTAATTATATAGGAAGTAGAAAGTACTTATTATTATTAGAAAACAATATGCTTCAAATAAGAGAATTAATATCAAAAGACACTTGGAGAGAGACACACACACAAATTATATATATATTTATTATTATATAGTAAATTATCAAGATACACTCAGCCCTCGATTTACACAGTAGATATGTTCCTGGAAAAATCATGCAAAACGAAACCGTGTAAAACGAGATGCAGAATTAATACAAAATAGAAGGATATGTTCAGTTAAACGGAAGCGTATAGTAGAGATCTGGATATAAAATGGCAGCAAGCGGAGGTGATAAGAACGATCGCACCGGGGACGCAACCCCTAGTGGCGGAGACAATCAAAATATTAAGGAGAAAGGACAAGGAGAATTTAGTGAACGATAGGGTAGCTTGGGAGTTGCCAGGGCCTTGGAGATACGCACTTAGGGAGGAAATGAAGAGAAAAAACGAATTAAAGCAGGGTTAGATAAAGAGTAGAAGAGTTGGCAGGAAGTACAGAAATAGCATAAATAAGTTTAGTTATAGCTTAGAATGTATTAGTTTATAATTTTTAAAATTTTAATTAAAGTTGTGCAAATGATTTATGTATCATGAAATTTAAGCAATATATATCATATAAAAATAGCTTCCTAAATAAAAAAGAATACTTGCATTTAGACTTTATAGCATTTTATTCCTCAAATTCATCAGTTTGAAATATCAGAATGTATAAACAAATTAATATTACTAGCACTAGTATAAACTTACTTTGTTAATTTAAAAAATTCAGTTTAGAAATCTTCATTTTCTGAAATGTTTTTAAAATCAACTGCATTAAAGTTCTTATTTCTTTAAAGACTAATAATTGTTTCTTTGCTTCAACTTACCTATGTCAGAATAATTTCATTCATCATACAATAATCTCTTTTTCAGTTTATTACAGAATTATGCAAATTAAATTTAGAATTTTCTAATAAATTTAGATGAAATGATTTCTGTTTACCTTTTCTTATTTAATTTCCATGGCAAGATACTATAGATAATACATATTGTATTTTCTGAATTCAGTGTCTCTGTTAAAGGTCAAACAGTAAACTCTTGAATTGGGTTATTTTCCTCTGAGATTAGTTGTTTCAGTGGGATTACAATGCAAGTTGAAATTTAAATTTAAAAAGTTCTTATTTATGCATTCCAAAATATTAGTATTTGTTTTTAGATACATTCTATAAGTATTAGTCATATTTATAAAAATATTTGCCCTTAGATTTGCAAACATTTCTTCAAGGAAAATGATTATACAAAAGATAAAGATCATTAAGATGATAGTCTAGTTTTAATTTTTGAGATTGTGTGGCAGTGCTTGTTTATTAGATGTCTGATCCAATTAAGTAACATGTCTTAAATCTTTTAATTTCAATATTAATGTACATTATTCAAATTTCAGTTAATTAAAGACATCTATTAAATTGTTTTGAGCTAGTTTAATTTTTAATGTTTGGTATTAGTACTCAAGAATATCTTTGAATAATATTTATAGTTCTTGAAGCAAAACCATGTGACATGTCTTAAATAATGAGAGAATTATTAAATTGTTTTGAGTTAGTTTAATTTTTAATGTTTGGTATTAGTACTCAAGAATATCTCTGAATAATATTTATAGTTCTTGAAGCAAAACCATGTGACATGTCTTAAATAATGAGAGAAAGCAATTGTTTTGAGTAGTGACTTTTGGGATATCTTTACTCTCTGTGCACTTTAAATGTAGTGTAGATTTACCCCTGAGTTTGATGTCTCCAGTGGGATTGGTTATTTTCGATGACCTATCTTTTTCTTTTATTGATTGTTCCATTAGATATATCACTATATTCCATTATATAAGTCAAATTCAATTTAATTTTATCAAAATGATTACATTTCATGATTTCTGTATATAACTGACCTGATGTAAAATATATCTGTATAGGTATGGCAACAATCATGTTTACCATTATTATTTTGATAAATGATATTTCATTATCTGTTTTTTATATTATATATATAACTGTTATATTTGCTTACAAAAATAAAAATTCAATATTGTTTTTAACTTTAAATTTATTCTGAAAAAAAATAAGAGATATTTTTGATTTAAAAAAGTGTGATTTATTCAGAAACTGTATTGTTTAGACTAGGAATCTATATATAGGCTATAGAAATTGGAAATTGAAAAAATAGTTTTTCTCATGAATGTTGAAGTTACTTTTTAATTACATTAAAAAGATACTTTGAATTTTGATTTGATACATCATAAATTATACTTTTTATTATTCTTTGTCTCTATATAAACAATATAATCTCCACCACTCTATTTGTCATACTTTAATTAACAATTTGTTTTATAAATTTGATTCTCTTTAAAAGGATTCATTTTTTTAATTTGTTTCTCAAAAATATTTTTTGTGAAACAAATTAAAAAATGAAATTTTTTTCCTCTTTGTTTTGCTTTTAATTCTTTCTGACTGGAATTAAAAAATTTTTGATAAAAGAATATTTGATTGCTGCCTACAGTTCAAAGTTTCATCTGTAGTTTTATTAAATTTTTAATAATAATAATAATAATATTTCATATTCAATATTAAATATTTTTATGCCGATTTATTTCAATACATTTTTTCTAATCAGAAATTAATCTAATTTTATTTAGCTGAATGCTGATAGTTATGTCCAATTTATAATTTACAATCTTTTAATTTATGGATGTTAACATTATTCCCAATTTATAATTTAAGAAAAGATTAATTTGGTTATTATTTTTTCAGAATAAACTACATTGTCATAACTTCTAAAAATAAGATTGATAACATCCATAATTTCCTGATTTAATTTTAAAATTTATATTTTATGGTTAAAAGTTTTATTTATTTGTTTATTTTCCACAATATCCACTTTTATTGCTGATATCTGATATTTTTATTTTTGACACATTTATTATATAAATCATAAATTTACTAGACATTTGATATTTATTCTTTGTACATATCTCCTAAATGCTTCCTTAATAATTAATCTTTAGCTTTTATTTACTCTAAGAATTATTTAAGTGTTAAAGAACATTTAAGTGAAGAATCTTACATCCAAAAAACAGATAATTTTATATTTAAAATAAAATTAATGATGTTGATATAAATAATTTTAAGATTATCAATAATATTTAATTAGATAAATATATTAAATTTGTATAGCTTTAATGTAAAACAGAAAAGACAGAATCACTAAAAAATTACATGATATTAATATAAACAATTGTATAAGCAAAAGAGATACAGAAAACCTCCAAAGATGTGAAAAAAACAATAAAATTCAATCTTAAAATTAGAATCTTTCAGAAACTGTAAACAGTTCAATATTGAAAGACAAACTCATCATAATAATAATTTTTTTAATCAATATTGATTATTTCCTAAAATGTGTTATAAAAATATTTACTTTTAATAATACATTATTAAAACAAGATAATTATGAAAATAAATAATATAAAAATAATTTAATTACCTTATATATAAATATTATTATTTTGTAGATAATTATAAAAAATATATATCTCTGCTTCAGAATTGTACAAAACTGTAAAAAATTTGTTTGAAATAAAAAAAAATGAAAAAATAATTTAAACTATTTCAACAATTAAAGGATCTGATACAAATCAGATCAAAAATAAGAAATAAATCAATCAACAAACATGTATTAATGGTTTATTACATTAGTAATCAGCATCTTTGTTTTTATTGTATATATGTGATTTTATTCAATCAAGAATGTTTTTAAATATTTATAAAAAGAATACAGAATTACTGATGATCATTCTGTGAAAAAAAAATACAACATTCAATTAATAATAGAATAATTTTAATATTGAAATAATTTAAATATTAAAATAGTATTTTTTAAATTTAATTAATCAAAAATGCATTATTAATTATCATCAAAAATATTTTTATCATAGTAATATTACTGTAGATAAATTAATTTATTTATTTTATTAATATAAAATTATTATAATAATTTTTTATAAAATAAATTATATTAAAAAATAAAATAAAATAATAAATTATAATTAATATAATAAATTTAAAAAAATTATAAATTTTAAGATTGTCAAATTTTTCAGATAAAGTTTTTAATATTACTTCAGATTTTTATAAAACAAATTAAAAAATAAAAAAGATATTTGATTAAATTCATTATTTAAGAATATTGATAAAAATTTAAATATTTTCATTGCTTATTTTAAAACTCAAGTTAATTACATGTCAATCAGAATAATTGATCATTCACTTCAGTTAGGAAATAAGCAAAATTGACCGATATAACTGATGCTTGTAGATATAAAATTTCAGTTAGATTATAGAAAAATTCATCTAAAAATATTTTTTACAAAAGTCAAAATTTTATTTTGTTTTCTGATCATGCTAATTTTTTTTTAATAATAAATGCTATTGAAAATTTAATTTTTTGATGATATGAAAATTTAATCAAATTCAAGGTTATTTTATAATATTAATGCATATCATATTATAAATGTATATATTTTTGCTAAATTTTTGAGAGAAATTTTGTTAAAATATGAGAAAAATTTGTCCTTTTCTATATTACTAAATGCAAATGCATGATTTCATTTGATACATAGTTTTTGCATTGTTTATCAGGTTTTTTTATTTTGTATAAAAAAATTTTATAAATAAAATAACTAATTGATAAAATAAAAATTCAGTTTTTTTTATGTCAAAATTTAAGATTTTTTTTATTTTTTATAGACAATAGTTTCACAATCTCTATTGAATTAATACAGTTTTAAAATATACTCAAGAAATAAGTATTCTGTCTTTAAAAAGATAAAGATGAACAAACATTTAAATAAATTATTCACTTGTTTACACATGTATGTATAAAATTAATTATATTTTAAAGAAGATTAAAGCTGTTTTAAAAACAATTTTACTCATTATAAATAAAACCGACACCATATAATAAAGCTAAATTAATTATTCATTGATTTAATGAAAGATAGTTTTGATATAGTTGGATAAAATTTTTAATGTTTTATATACTGTATTATAGAGTATTAATATTTATATTATTGAAGATATTTTTATAAATATTAATATTTAATCACAAATTTTAACAATGTAAATTAGCTATGGTATTTAAAATTTAATCATATTGCAAAGATGATAACTAGAGATGTATGTTTTTTATGTGCTTATAAAATATAAATTGTTGGTACTGTTTTCTAAACTTAAAAAGTTTTATAATTTTTATTTCATAAATCATCATTTTTTTTTAATATTTTTTATGCAGTAATGTCTTTTATTTGTTTCTAATATTTGCTGTATATCTGAATTATACATAAGTTTGAAATTTAAATTATTAATTCTTGTAAACAGATTACATTGATTTTTTTGTATAGTCGATTCTTTTTATTTTTTGTCCTCAATAGTTTAAATATTGAATGATGCAATAAGAATTGTGTGAAATATTGCAGTTATTAATAAATAGATGTACACATTTGATATAAATCATTTTGACTTGTTTGCATGCTTAAGATTTACAAATTGCCTTTAGTGAAATTTATTGAATTATACAAAAAAATTGAAGTTTGCATTTTTAAAATCAAGCCCATAAGTTATCATAATTAAAGTTTTAAATATTAATTAACACTGTCATAAAATTGATATTATCAATATTCTTTTTTAACAATATTTATTTATTAGTGCATTCTATATCTGGAACTAATTCTTTTATGCCACAAACTGCCAACATAATGAAAAATGATATGCAAAAATTATAATCTCTCGACATCATTAATTTCCAATGTAAATTAACTTACATTAAATCTAATTTATTCATTACAAAAATATTAAATTAATTATAGAAGAATATGTAAACTATTTGGAAAGGAGATGTAAATTAAAAATGTTAATTTGCATCTTTCTTTCAAATTAAAAATGCTAACTTTTCTACAGTGAATGTTTGTCAAATGAAAATTTTTTAAATTGAAGGATTAAAGTTGTGCATCAAGACATCAAAATCAGTGATTTTAATTGATCAGGAAGCAAAAGAAAAATTTGAAGTCCTGTGGTCTTTGGCATCTTGCCAAAATGCACACTGTGATAACATTTTACTGAAACATCTTTCAATTATAAAATCATTAATTTATTTTATACAATCATCATTATTACTATTTTAGGAATTTTTTTAAATTTGATTTAGTCAAACATAATTCAATTAATTTTTATGCAAGTAATATTTTTCTAATTGTATTTATTATTTAAACAAATAAAATTTGATTTTATTAAATTAAATCCTTATAGGAATCTTAATTTTTAATTAAAACATAGTTTAATGTTGTTTGGTTAAAGAAATGAAGCTCTTAATATTATTTCACTATTTTATCTTACTTTATACTCTGAAGGATAATAAATCTTTATTTATTTTTCAAGAGTTGCCTATTTCTTTGAAATTATAAGTAAAAGTTTTGAATTATTATTTTATGATAGTATAAAATTTTTTTAATATTTTCAATGTTATCATATTTGTAAATATTTAATTTTTTTGTTCATGTTTTGAACATAAAATTTATTATTAGATCAGAATTCATTTGATAGTAATTTTATTAATATTAGGATATTGTTCAATTCTTTTCAATTGCTTATAAAAGAATGTTGTATTTTGTTAGCAGAAGTTTTGATATTTTTGTAAAGGTTTTGTATAAAAACTATAAAAGTTTGTAAAGGTTTAAAAAATTAGTAAGTATATTTAAAATGAATAATAAAGTACTGAACTTTAACTTTTGATAAAGAAATGCTGGAAAATAATTGAAAATAAACTTAGATTAGTAACAGATTTTTTTTTCTTTATATTGTTAAAATTCTATTTTATAATATCTAATTTATTTTTTATATACAATTTTGTTATGTATATTTATTCATTTTTATTGAACTTTTATTATCAAAATATAATTGCAAAATAAATCAATTCTTCAGAGAGTAATAATTGCATTAAAATGTCGTACAGATTCTACAAACACGAGAATGTTTTACAGCCTTTCAGCTAGGCTGTAAAACATACAAATGTAACCTACAAATATAATCTACAAATACAAATAGAATACAATAGTGAATTGGCACACTTCAGTATTCTATTTACTGAAATATTTGTTGTGTATATGGCTGAAGAGGACCAAAACATCAAAAATGTTCACATTTTTGTAGGACCTATGTTAAATATATTTATTTTATAAAATGATATGCATTCATTTTATGCTCTACTGCATATTTCAGTATTCTATTTACTGGAATATTTGTTGTGTATATGGCTGAAAAGGACCAAAACATCAAAAATGTTCACATTTTTGTAGGATCTATGTTAAATATATTTATTTTATAAAATGATATGCATTCATTTTATGCTCTACTGCATTCTTGTTGTATACTCTTTTTAGAGAAACTATATTCCTTTCTACGAATTCCTTAACTTTATCAATCTATTCAAGGATCAATTTTCTCCTGTTTTGTTTTTACTTCATTTCAATTCTATTAAGATTACCCTATATAATTAATTTAATGTTTATCAATAATTATGTTTGGCCTATCCAAAATCTTGGACTGACAATATTTTTGGAAGTTACAATCATATTAATTCATATGATCATAATTTCCAAAAATATTGATTAAAAACATTTTCTTTCTTAAATTTTATATTAAATTAATATACTACTATATACTTTTCCATTTATAATATAGTAAAAATTATTAAAAAAAATCATTTCTTAGGCAGAATCAAGTTATTTATTCAAAAATAGTTTTAAGATTTTTAAGCCTTTACAATATAAAAATTAAAACAGTAAATGGATACAAGCAAACAATTACAGAACTCATCAGTATTCTTATTTAAATAGTTAAACAAAATAATTTCAATTATTTAGTTATTTAAACAACAGAACCAAGACTGGAACATGAGTTCTATAATTGTATTATTCCATGTTTGAATGTAGTTAACTTCTTTAATTAATTTATAACCTGATTGGAGAAAGCATGAAATTGTTGAAAATGTTACCAAATAAATTTCTAATTTTTAATAAAAGCTTTTGTTTTTGTTATTGATGAAAATAAAACAAGTAAATTGAAATATTTAACACAGTAAATTCTAAATACTGGTATTTGCATCTATACAATACATAACGAATTAAATTGAAAAAAATTGATGAATTACCAAATTTGAATTTTCAGTTCTTGAAAACTAACAGAGTACATTTCACTCATCTTATTTTAACTGAAAGAAGAAAAAAACTATCTTTAGAAATTAAATCATTAGTATAGATTAATTTGAATAATTGATTTTAATTATTTTTCAGAAAACTTAAAATTAGAAATTAGATTTGAAATAATTAATTATTTGAAAAAATATAAAAAGTTTATTATTTTGATTATAATGCATTATAATATCAATATATAAATTTGTTGAGTTTTATTACTAATGTAATCTTTATATATGAATTGAATATGATATTAGGAAAACAAGTAATTTAATGTAAAATTGACATTAATTAATTTAATCAGTTTATAACACTATTTTATTAGGAATTTAATACTGTATTAGCTCATATTGTTATAAATTTTATTAAAAAATTGTTTTCTTTGAACAAATTTATTTCATATTTGATTAAATTTATTCTTAGATGCCTTTATAGTATAGAACTGTATTTTTGATTAGTCATTAACTCATAAACAATTAATAATACTTTATTTCTTGTGAATTATAATTCCATTTGATTAATAATTTAGGATGTTTTTTTTTAATGAAATAATATCACTTTTAAATTTTTCTTCTGATAAAAGATCATATTCTATATGTGATCTTTAAAATTTTAAATAGAATTCTCATCAGTTTAACTTTTGATGCTAAATCTTGATACAAAATGTTGCTTCAAACAATTTTTGTATAATTATTTAAAAAGATTAAAATAAATTAATTGCTAAACACACAAAATACAAATTGTTGCATAATAATAGTTGTTATAATATGCCATATTAAAGTTTACTAAATATTTCAGTTAAAGATTTAAAGCTAAATTTTCTCAGAATGCTTTGCCTTTAAATCTAAACTTTACCTTTTATGTTTTATGTTTAAGCCTTTGTTTACTGCTAAAAGTTTGTTTACTGGCAAATTATAGATAAATGCTAGATAGTATTGGAATTTATTTTTATAAAAATATTTTTCTCAAATCTAAGTATTCATAAATTATATTTTAATATTATTATTATTGAGAACTCTTTTGAGATAAAATTATTCTATACCTTCAAAAATTGCTATCCATCTATTATTTATGTTGCAGTGATTGTATAATATGCTAAATTTTAATTAATTAAAAAATAATTAAAATTTTAATTTTAATAGTACAATAGAAAAATTTATTCATCGATATTCCCTAGAAATTTTATTGACTTTTATATTTTTAAACTTATAAAAGAATAATTTTCATATTTTACATTTTATTATTATAATTAAAATAAAGCTAGCAATATTTTTCTATATATTTTTGTTCCATATTTATTAATTTTGTTTTATGGAGTTCAAAATGAATATGTTAATTAAAATTAGCATTATTTATTTAATAAAAAAGTAAATTGTTAAATATGCAGATATTTATCATTATTTTTTTTTGATAAGTGTATAATATTGGCAAATTATAGATAAATGCTAGATAGTATTGGAATTTATTTTTATAAAAATATTTTTCTCAAATCTAAGTATTCATAAATTATATTTTAATATTATTATTATTGAGAACTCTTTTGAGATAAAATTATTCTATACCTTCAAAAATTGCTATCCATCTATTATTTATGTTGCAGTGATTGTATAATATATAATAATCTGCATTTTAATAAATTAATGCATCTACTTTTGATTATTGACAAGAAAGTTTTGATAATACATCACTTCAAAATTAATGAGACACGAGTATTCTAATATTTAAAATAAATAAAATCCTTTTTCTGTAACAACAACAATGTAATCCTTTATGAATATTTCAAACTAAACATTCAGAAAAAAAACTGAAAATTTAGACTGAGACAATCTTCATTAGTATTTAAGAAGAATATGATATGATTTTGTTTACAAATTGATTTAAAAGTATTATATATTTTAACAGTTCAAATCAGTTCTGACGAAATTATTTTAATTATTGTAAATAACTATAATAATTAAACATTCACAATTCATTATATTTGTAAAGATAAACTATTTTTCTTGAAATAATGCAATTTTATTTACATTCTGCTTTATTTGCTTATCTATTTATATATAAGCTGCATTAAAACTAGTTTTACTGAACAACATAAATTTTATGGGTCATAAATGATATTGGTTTTTATTGAAAAAGTTTAAATTCATAGAAGTCTTCAATCAATAAATGAGGATATTGTTTATTTAATAAATTTAATTTTACCTTTGGATACTTTCATTGAAAGTTTCATATAATGTAAGTAATTTTTTTCTATGAATGTTAAGTATACTGTTTTAATAGTTAAATTTATTGTGATTTTTTATGTACACTGTATAAAGTATTTAAAATTTTATATCTGTTATTTTATTATTAAAATAATATATTTTGAAATTTTTTATAAATTTCAAAATACATAAGTTTGAAATTTTATAAGAACTTTTATAAATTGAGAAAAGTGCATAGTTTAGTAAAATTTGTAAATGTTCTGATTGTTCAGTACTGTCTTGGAAGACATGCACCTGCATTATATACTAACTGCAGTATAATGGTAGCAAAACATCTGCAGAAAACTGAACTTTATAAAAAATAAAATTTTTTTTCATTGAATAGTGTTGAGCTTATAAATAATTAATACAGTAAACATTATTTAAAAACTTTATGAATGAGTGTATAAAATTCATGGAATGAATACAAAAAAATTTAAATATTTAATACATTTCAGAGAAAAAAATTGTGTCACAATTTAGTTTATTAATTGTATTATTTACATAATGATGTATAGCTAAATTATGTAAAATGGTATGTATTAAATAAAGAATGATTAAATTACTTATATTCATAAATCTGAATTAAATTATTGATTGCTTTTTGTCAGAATAGGCTTTGTAATACTCCCTTGAGGAAATATCTATATTTCATTTAAATTTTCTATGATTCAAAGCATGTTTTGAAAACGCATTTTTTTTTTCTTTTATCTTGGAAAAATAATGTAAATGGATTTTACATTTACAAATTATTTCTTTGAATTTCATATCGTTTGATTGATAGCTTGTATTTGAATATATCCTGGATTTTTTTTATATTGACATACAGATATCAAGAAAATTCTGTCATGCATGCCAGTATTTGTGTTTGGTTTCTTTTTTTGCATCTATCTTTTTTAGTTTACATGTTTAAAATCTTACAAATTCTGCAATATTTTATTATTAGAAAAAAAAATTATTTTGTAAAATAAATTTTGATTAAGGTTTTGGTTTATTTTTTGATCTCTTAATAACTTCAGTTTGATTGATTGTATGTAAAATTAGCTTTATATGTCAGAAATATCTTTAAAACTGTCAGATTTCTTAAGAGTGGCTTAACAATTGATATAATAATCTCTGTTCTTGCCAAATCATCATTTTGAAATGTAGTTTATTAAGCCACTTTTGAAAATTAATATTTTAATAACTTTTATATAATAAAGAATTACATTGAGTTATATATACGGTATATATAATTTACATATTTTAAACAATTTTCAATAAAAAAATAAAAATTTAATAATAATAATCAAGTGTTTTCCTTTGAAATTAACTTGGCATTAATGCTAGCTTAAATATAATAAATTCCTCAATCAAGAACAATGAAATATTAAAACAAGATAGATTCTGTAATAAATTTTGTTGACATTTTCAATTATTATATTGAGATACTCATTTAATAAAATTTTAATAAAATAATATGTTTAGTTAAAATTATTATTATAACTATATTAATATCATAACAACTTCCATGTGAATATATCGTTAATGTAAAAAATTTATTAACATAAAAAATATATACATTAATATGTATATTTTAAATTTAAAATATATATCTATTTAAAGAATCACTTCCTTGTAAGTTCTTTAAGTAAATACAAAAAAATATATATTAAATTATTATTAACTGTAAATATTTAATTTAAATATTATAATAAAAATTTAAAATAAATATAAATTTAACTGTAAATATTTGAAAATTCTAAGGCATAACTATTATTTAACTTTATTTGAATTTAAATACTATATTAAATATTCTGATATAAATCTAATATCATAAACTTAGCAAAGAATATTTCGAACAGAAGTGATTATTATACAAGTCATAATAATCCTTTCTAATCTTAAGATAGCTGAAACATTCTAGGGCTTCTGATGTTTAGCTTTGTCTGCTGAATAAATATTGATAAATTTTATACATATGCAATTTATTTTCTAGAAAATTGAAAAAAATAAATTGATTCATATTAATGAAATAATTTTGAATTTTTTAAATAGAAGTTTTATTTATTAAGAAGCAAACTTCAATACTTCTGAATTTTGTAAAATGTTATAAAGGGTGATGATTAATTTATTTAATAAGAATAAATTTGAACATATTTTTATTTATAAATAAAATATTTGAATTTATTATATATTAAATATTATTGAGAGAATATATTTAATATTATTGAGTTTAAGATTAGGTTATAGAAAATGCAGTTTCTTGAAAACTGTATTTTCTATAACTTAATTTTTATCTATATTTCCTAAAGGTTTGTAAAATTATTACAATGTGTAATCATCTGTGTATATTCATGAAATGCTGTATACTTAATTAACAGAATTTGTTTTAAAAAATATGTTAATTAATATATTTTTAAAATTATTTAATTAAATCTTAATATTTAAAGCTGTTTTTTTTTTTTAAGTAATTCTTCTAGTGAAAATGAAACAGTAAATTTGAACAATTAACAAATAATGTTGTTTATTTTAATAGATTTAATCAATATTTTAGTATTATCTGCAATATTTTTTTAGTTTTAAATACGATATTTTATAGCGGTGTATCAATTTTGATGATAATAACCGAAATTCTGATTATTATAAATGGAGTTTTCATAATGCATTTTAATATGGATGATTCGGGACCGTAAATTTTGATAATGTTAAACGTTTGATAACAATGTCCGCGATTACAATAAGCGGCTTCTACTGTATATACATATGTGCATATGATTTCTTTTGTTTTTTAATTTATGTTTATTTTTTGAATCTGTTTTTATTATTACTTGTTTTCTACTTTTATTTTTATGTAAGCATTTTTATAGGAAATAGAAGGAATAAAATGCTTTATGAACTAAAAACTATATTTTATAAAAAATTGGAACAGATCCAATTGAATTTGTATCAAAATAATTGATTCGTTATATGGCTTTTTGCTTTACGGCCAACTTTTCCAGAACGTATCTAGAACGTAAAGCGAGGTATGGGTGTATTTATTATATTAATATATCAAACCTTCATATATATATTTTTTATTTTTGATATTATAATAAAGATTTTATCTAAAACAAGATCTTTATTGTCACATACTACTGTATTTGAATTCACAATCTAGTAATTTATTTTGATTGATTTGTAATTTAATTATATAATTAATTAAATTAAATTAGGAAAATCTAGGTGAAAGAAATCTTAATTATTTAATTAATTTAATTTCAAATAGTACTGTACAATTAATACAAATAATTTACAAAATATTGTAACCTACCAGATTCCAGATTAGTTAGATTTAGTAGGTTACAATATTTTGTAAATTCTTTGTAATTTTTAAAAGTGACAACAAAAATTTAAAAAATTTTGGTGATAGAAAGTGATGTTTATCTTATAGGGGTAATAATGGTGCTTGCAGCTTCAATGGAATTTGAAAGGAGTCATAATAGTGAAATTATTGAAAGACCAAGTGATAATTTTGAAGTTCCACAGGTATATATTGTAACAATCTGATTTAATTTTGCTTAAATATAAATGTTTTTGATATTTAAAATATTCTTAAAATATTTTGTAGCTTATCAAAGAGCTACCATTTTTAGGTGAAAAAAATAGAGAACGTCCGTTATGTTTTGGTTATAGCATTAAAGCTAGAGCATTACTTCATGCTCATTTAAGTAGAATTAAGTTACCACCTAACACATTAGATTTAGGTAAGTAAGAAAATTTACTGCTAAAATATTTAAACAACATTACTTTTAAAATAGTTTTCTACATATATTGTCATTATTTTTCTGATCCTATATTTTTTATGTACGGTATCATTGATGATGATGATATTAGATATGACTATTGTAATAAAAAGACAAAGACAGACATTGCATGTCTGTCTTTGTCTTTTTATCTGTTGTATATAAGTTCTTGTATCATTTGACTTTTCAAGACCAAACTTTCCACTTAGGGTACTTTGGATCATAATTACCCCAGGTAGTGAGGCATTTTGGGATTGTAATTTTAAATACATATTTAAAATTAAAATCCTTTAGACCAATGCTTCTCAAACTTTTTTCATTCCCGACTCCATTTTTCATTACGAGATTTTTCACGACTCCAGGTATTAAATATGAAATAAAACATACAAGTACATAAATCCGTGGTGGCGAACCTACGGCACGCGTGCCAGGAATGGCACGCAGAACAATTTTGCTGGCACGTGGCACATATTTATATTTATATATACATACATAGAACGTTAAGCTAGAATTTTATATTTTCCAAATTTTCGCTGCGCAAAAAATTTGCGTTGTGACCATATAACTCTTAGTCACTTTTATTCTACTTGCAATTGTGCATATGCCGTTGTGGTGTTAGTTGACTTAATCATTTTTGCTTCCTTATGTAACTCGACTGAAAATCTGTTAATTGCATTTCAAGTTCGTCCAACTTTAACCAGTCAAATGTTGTTACAATAGGTGCAGATAACCTGAATTTATCAAGATACACGATAAATTTTGTAGTTTCTGCAAATTATCTATTGATAAATTGACTTGTGAGTGAATCTTGATTGAAACTCACTGATTATACAGTTAATAACTTTTGAAAATTCTGTAGTCAGTTTAGCTCCATCCGGTTTTTCATGAAAGTTCAAACCTGTGAATAATTTTTTCAAATTTGGAAAATATTTGAAGCTTTTGGAAGCGATTACTCGATATAATATTTGAAATTTTATTTCAAATGCCTGAATTAGATCAAATATGCCAATGATAATCTTATTGATACATTGTAATTTAACATTTAATTCATTCAAATTTAGGCATAATGTCTGCCGAAAACATTAATTTTGAGGTCCATTCAGTATATATATATATATATATATTCCTATAACAAATTATCTGGCACGTTAGTATATTAAGAAATATAACTTTTTAAATTTTTGGCACACCAGCAGAAAAAGGTTAGCCACCCCTGACATAAATCATTTACACACTTATTAAGATAACACAATCACCAACTACACTGAAAATACATATGTTGTCTTATGTTAAATATTGGGCGTTTGTGAAGTTACATATAAACTGAAATTCAAGTTTTGCATTTAATTTTTGCAACCCCAGCATTTCGCTTTGTGACCCCATTTGGGGTCGCGACCCATAGTTTGAGAAGCTCTACTTTAGACAATTGTTGATTTAGCAATAAATGTTATCAGAATGATGTCACAAAATATTGCCAATGTGTGGTGTACTTTATGATCTAACAATTGATACAGTAAAGGCCGGTTTACACCAAGCGCAAGCGTTAACGCCGCAAATATTTTTGCACGGCATAGAAATGTGCGCCGCAAAACATGACGTCACCAAACGCCGAAGGAAAGCGCCGATCTGTTCTCTTAAAAGGTTCGGCGTTTCACTTTTTTCCCATGATGCATCTATACTTTGTCGAAAGGAAATGGAGAAAAAGAAATGTCGAATTTTAATTATTGCAGCTACTGTTCCTTAGCAATAAATTGAATCTCAAAAGGATATAGGAACTATTCCAAAAATACTACATTTTTTGTATTACTATTATTTACCTATACAATAAAATTAAAATTTGTTTTAATAATAGTTTTTATTAAATTGGTATAAATATGTAATAAAACTAATAATGATTCAATAAATAGAAAATATATCATTAATTTTATTAATCAATTAGATACAAAACAGATTTAAAATGTTTACAATTAAAATTAAGATGGGAGTACAGTATTGTTAAAAGCATCATCAGTTTCTACATTATACTGATTGGTTTTAATTTGAAAATCATATGATAAATTTTTGATTTTAATAGATCTTTTGCTGTTTCAGGGATTTTTTAATGCTTTTGGCTACAGCATGGCCATATAGATCATCATCCAACTCTGATGTCTCATTTAATGATTTCAGTATTTCTTTTTAAAAATCAATCATATATTGTATTTTTCTTTTTTTGACTGACATGATGAATTAAATGTTGGAGGACTTGTTGGTAATACATCAGACACAGGTGATGCAGAATCTTTCTCAATTAAAATTATGTTTTCAGATAGTGGTATTCTTTCTGATATATATTCTTCAATTTCAGGGAAATTTGAACGAATTCTGTTGAAAATTAAATGAATAAAATAAGTTATAAAAATTTCTTATATTAAAATAATATATATGTTAAAATAATTAGACATAATTTCATATTTTCTTATTAAACATATGCCATTACCCATTGTAGCATAATTATGTGCTGATAAAAGATTTAAGTTATTTGTTAGTACTCATGAAACCTCTATTAAAAAAATTTGCAATTTGAATAAGCATAAGTGATGAATATTCCAATAATATATTTCTCTTTTATATTATATAAAGCTATCTTAATACAGTACAGAATACAGTAGTGCTCTAAAACAATTGCATTACAATTTTTTAGTTTATTTGCTCAATTCATTTATAATAAGTTATGATATCATGTATAGTATATATAATATACACTATATATTATACATTACTTTATATAATATTAAAATCATGAAAAATATATGAAATCATGAGTTGGGAAGTAAACTCAAGTGTTACTAAAGTATGTAAATATAAAATTTCAGTGAATTTGTTTTAACATGTCAACTTATAATATTTTAATAAAATTATCTGTTTTATTGTGCACTAGTTATTCCATTTAACATTACTTACCGTCTATATTTTCCCTGATCCTTTATAATCATCATCAAAGAATATAAATGCCATGGTTTTTTTCTGAATGCACCAGCTCCACTTCTGTTAAGTTTCTCTTCAGATTTTCTCTCTCTAGTGAAACGATCTCGAAGCGATTTTCATCTAGTAGAGCGAGACATCTACAATAAAAGTTATATTTACACAGACAATTTAAGACAGTACGTGAAAAAGAATAGCATTTGCGAATTTAATAAGCATACCTGTTCTTTCGCAAATTTCTCCTATTTCCCGCCAAGTATTTTCCTTTAATATAATATCTCTATAGCCATTATAAGATTTATCATATAAAAAAAGGCGATCTTTCACACACTGAATGAGAACTTCATCTATTCTTTCTTCCACCATTTGTAATTCTAAATTAGCAGTGCGCATGTCCAATGCCGGCGTTGGTCTAAAACTTAAACATAGTTGAAGTCTCACGGTGCACACGCTTCAGGGCTCGGCGTTCACTTTGCGGCGTATTAACGCTAGATATGAACAGCCACACGGCACAAAAGGGGCGGAGCTATGACGAAAGCGCGCACAAACGTTAACGCTTGCGCTTGGTGTAAACCGGCCTTAAGACTTCGCTTAACATTGCTCCATTTAATGCTGTTTCAATATAAAGTGAAATATTTTCGAATTCTATATTTTTTATTGATTCACTTTGGCATAGTTTTTCAAACTGTTATATTCACATAAATCCAAAATTGCAGTAATTTGTTTCTTTGATACTCTTATGCTGTCTCACAATGCATTTGATACCAGTTCAATGTAGTACATACGAAAGTCTGCTGTGGTTACAGTTCATATTTATGATTGTTCATCAACGTTTTTTACAGTTAAACTTTAGCCACTATTATGGAAATTATAGATCAATTTATGCAAAATGATCCAAATTTTGATAGATGTTTAAAGGCAAGACGAAGTGTCATGGATGCAATGTCTTACTATCGACAATTGCTTGCTGAACAAAAGATGAAAGGTAAATGATTTTTCGTAAGATGATTCTTAACAAAAAAAAAGTATCAAATGAGGAAGAACCTTCTTTATCACAAACAAATTATTTACTTGAATATTTTTGAGTTTCACGAATGATTTATGAATACAAATCGATATTAGCAATAAAAATATCTACAATTAATATAATACAATAGTAATAATACATATTACAAAATAAAAAAAGTACATATATTATTCACTGTCCTGTTTCACCTATTCCCGTAATTTACGTGTTAAAATGACTTCATTTAACACTGTTTCATTTAGTGCATGGTTTTTTCAGAATATAATCCCCTGTTAAACAGGGTCTTACTGTATCATTAAAGTTCCAGCATATATTGGATGACATCATAAAACATCAGCAATGTTTGATATCATTATGACTTAACATAAGTGATGTCACAAAGATTCTAACATATAACATATCAATGAATCCATGAAATTATGAAATATATGTAACTTATAAATTTGAAAAAACATATTAAGAACTGCATGTATATTAATTAGTTTTAATATTGTATAGTCTTATATAAACACTATTAATTTTGGTGTTCCACAAAAATGTTTTTTATAATTAAAAGGATTCCATAATTCCAAAATGGTTAAAGAACCATTAATTTAGATTGTTTTAACCTGCCTCTAAGCTTCATATTATAACCTGCCCCAGGATCCATCATTTTGGTTTGGAAAGCACGTATCACAATTAGATTTAATATATAATTGTGAAGATAGATTAGTTTGCACCATTCTCCTATAAGTTATTACATTGCTGGTACACAAGAACAATTACTGACAATTGAAATAGATTTATAACAACTTTTAAACCAAGATGTTTTTTTAATTATCTCTCTCTCAAAATGTTTTTATTGAATCAATCTTATTACATTTGTGTCAGCTAATTGAGAAAACATGGTCAGATAGTAACATTTATTAGGCATCTTCTTGTGAAATTTCAAGATTTTTGAGCAAACTAAGAATAAGTACTGGCATTTGTTACAACTAACCCATGTTACTTCTAGTCTTAGTCTCTCCTAACAATTTTTTTATAACAAATAACCAAGCAAATAACATACATTAATTTGCTAAGCATATTAAACTATAATATACAAGATTATCATTTTAGTAAATGTTCTTGTTTTGTACAAATGGTGTATTCTAATTGGTAAAAAAATTTCTATAATATTTTTTTTGCAGAAGTGTTGTTATAGCAATCATATGATGATAACTGAAAATACTCTAAATAAAATTAATGCTTTTATTTGGCTTTATTTATAAATTTTAAAATATCTTTAAAATTTATTTGTATTTATTTTACAGATAGGATGTACGTTATCAAAAAATGTCCATATCTTTTACAAGAATTTGTTCAATGTGCTTCCCAACTCACAATGTTAGCTCTAGCTGGGAGAAGTAAGTTCAGTTTTACCCTCTTGTTTTATATTTATAAATAAATGAATGACACAGTAGAGTTTTTAAATAGTTTAAAACAATTATTAAGAAATATTATATCATTTATTTATTTTCCTTTTTATGCTAGATAAATATACAAAATTTTGTAATCAAAATTTTATGGATTATATTCAATCATAGATTTTATGATTATCCTTTTAAATTGTTATTTAACAATCAAATTTTTAACTTATAAAATTATTATAAGCTAATCGCATCCATTATTATTTAAGCTTTCATTATCAAATAATAATGATGTAATATATGAACTATGAATAGATATTTGAAAATTTGAAATCATTAGCAAAAATAAAATTAAATATTTAATAAATAATGTAAAATAATACTGTATTTAACAATTTCTATAATTTTCATATTTCTTAACATTGAAGTATAGGAAATTATGAAAACTTTATTTTAAATTTAGAATAAAAATATCATATTAACTAAATATATGATAAAATTCTTTTTTATTAAAATGTTAATGCTGAAAGCAATTTCAGTTAATATTATGAATAGAAATAATAATGCTGATAACTTCAGCATTATTAATTATTATTAAAATACTATTAGATTTGCTAATAAAGAAAATAAAATAGTTTTTTATACTTGAGAGAAATATCATAAATTGTTTAAAAGTATAATAAAAATTTGTTGAAAATATCATTACAAGCACTTTGGGCATTCATCAGGTTACATAATATGTTAAGGAATTTCAAAGTAAAAGAAGAGAAACATCATTGTATTCATATTATTTGAACACCATTATTACATTCTGTTAGAATAATATTTTGAAATTACAAATATTAAATTGAAAATTAATATCAATAAAAACATAGTCATTATACAAGTAATCCTTGACTTACGACCACACATTCATATGACAGTGATGTCATCAATAAATTCTGTGATTGGTCAATGAAATTGACAAACAATTAGTCCTTGGCCAATGGTCCCTAACCAATAGTTTATTATACAAAAAGCATCATTTCATGTGATTCTGAAATTTTTGTGTTTGTTAAATTTATTGTGATAAAGTGGAGTATAATAATAAATATTGGTAGTGGACAATCTATAAATTTTGGGCATTTCCAACTTACGATGGCAGCATTCAAACTGAACTCTGTTGTAAATTAAGGACTACTATATATATAAAATACAATGCTTGCCAGTCTGTCTTTGTCTATTCCATATAGGTTCTCATGCTGTTTAACTAATCTGGACTAAACTTTACATGGCAACTTCCTGTGATCCTGACAATGACAGAATTTTCTGGGTCAAAATTGCCTCAAAATTAGGGCAGTATGCAAAGTGTTCCATTATTTCCCATTTGAACTTTTGAAGCAATGACTTTATTTCATGTGATACATGTGGCAGACATTGTCATGCAGAAGCACTCTTCTATTTTTCAACAATTCTGGCCACTTATTTTTGATGATGACTTGGAGACATGAAGTCCGGACCCCATCCCCCTTCCATCAGTCCCTGTCTATAAGTAACTCCACAATTACAACGTAAGTGAATATCATGCCGTTCAGCCCAGCTGATGACATAATTAAAAGCTTGGGAAAATGACTCCATGATTAGCAATAAACCAATAATTTATTAGTAGTAACAAACCTAATTACAGAAGGCAAAAAGTCATTAAATATGAAACATACAAAAATTACAACCTGAAATTTCCATCTCCTTACATAAAATGAATTTATCCATACAATTCGTTAAATAATATTATAACCACACCAGGACGTCTAAAATCTTCTACGGTTACCAGACGAACACCACAACAAATGATTGAGATGGGAACTCTCACACCCTCTGGTGTAACTTGCTTTATACCAATGCATAATTTACATAATATTACACTTATTTCCAAATAAACATTACATCGTGTCTTATCAAACATTTGTACCATTTTTATATTTCCACCAATATTAATAACATAATTTAGAAACAATACAATCCAGCCTTTATCCATCAGTCCATAATTTCTTATTGGCACGTTTTCACCTTCAACCAATATGGCGGCCTCCATCCTGTCGTCGCTCTCAAAACCAAACTGAAGTAAGTATGCCACCATTACTTTTCTCTTCCTCTGCAGCAGCATCTCTCCCATATCCTTACAATCTTACAAGATGATCAGTCTTAACAGGCTCATCTACAGTGGCTATGAGCTGTGCAGTGATTATGACATTTGTTTGATCTGGGAGGTGCATTATCCTCCAAACTTTCATAACTTTCTTTAAACTGAGTCTACCATTTATACACAGTTTTGTGTGAACAGCAATTATTCCCATAAATTGCAGATAATAGACAGTGAATTTTGACTGGGCTGGATCCTTCAGCTCTGAGAAAGTATGTCATTGCACATTTCTTTTGCTTTGAAGAATTTGCAATCACAAACACTATTGTTTTCAATTTGATGGAAAATAGACTTTCTACTTGCACTCCTGAACATTGTTTGAATACTGTGTGATGTTAATCTGACATGATGTGTGTATGGTATATATTAATAACTGTCTTTCATACATACACAAAAAAAATTTTGTCTCTGGTCTACCATCTTCATTTTATTGCATTCTTTTTATCTTTCATTTGGACACACCTTATACAAATAAGATATTGAACTTGACAAATTTTAACAGGTATACAACCAATACAATATCTTGAAGTATTATACTATCCTATTTGTTTGAGTTATCAAGAGTCTGCATTGTTTTATGAGCATCTTCATACTGACTTGTGAGTGAAGGATCTAATGACAATAGAATCATCATCATTATCATTAATAATTGCTTTATGGATTTGCCATTTTTTTATGATAATTATCTGTAAAATATGCAATGCTTCCATTACTAATGCCATGTTGTCCTTCTTGCTGGTGTCATGTAATATAGTCTTCCAATATTTTTCTAGTATGTTCAATATATAATGCAAACCTCCTGGAGATTTTATGTAAAATCATATTTTTGCTTAAGTGACTATACCATTTAAAAATATTTACATGTTCTGACTCGCATTCCAAATGTCTGACATTTTCCATAACTAAAGAATTTTTTCCTCATTTGTCCATTACAAACTGATTTTTATATACTGTGTATCAAAAATTAATCAAATTTTTGAAAGAAATGGAATTGCAATAGACGAGAGTTATTTTCAGACTTCCTAGATATCAAATTGCATCAGTTTTCCTGTAAAATAATTTTATTTTCTCAAACTGAGAATGATAAAATAACCAAAAGTGAGAATGCATTCTTCACTTTTGATAATGAGACAATGATATATCATCATTTCTTTGAAAGATTTATTAACACTGGATATTCATGATAATGTCTTCATGATTTTTTACAGATAATTCTATACTATATTCTCATGCTATGATATGCTGTTAATTTTAATTTTTTAATAAAAATTTGAGAATAACTTAAAAATAAATTTTAAGTTTAAGTTTTAAATTTAGTAATGTAAAAAATTCCGTTTAGAATCATTCATTTTGAATATCATTATGTATGCATAGATGTATGTGTATATATAGTTATTTTTAATCTTTTCAATGCAGTTGCCAGAATGCCAAATTTAGACACCTTAGAAAATGCAATGAAATTATGTTCTATGATTGTTCAAGCGTTATGGGATAATAAAAGCCCATTGTTGCAGCTACCTCATATCACTGAAGATATGCTTCGGCATTTTACAACTCGAAAAGTAAGTTACTAAATATAAATAGTTCTATTAAGTTTAGATTATATTATTAAAATTATAATCTGTAGTAAAAATTCCATAATTTTAAGTATTTGTAGTATCTCCAGCATAACTTAATCCTCAGATAAAACTAACATAAACAGATTTTAGAAGGATCAATAATATAATTGTTAGTCATTTGCTAACTTTCAAGTGTAATTAGCTCATATATATAAGATCGGATCGCATTCCAAATGTCTTTGACATTTTCCATAACTAAAGAATTTTTTCCTCATTTGTCCATTACAAACTGATTTTATAATAATTAATTGATTAATTATTTTATGATCTAAAAATGTGTATGTAATAATTTTATTGTGTGAAATAAAATATAATATATATGAGTGAAAGCAATATGATTAATGTCTGTATTTTTTTGAAAACTGCAATATGATAAATTGCCATTCTTATTTTTGCTATTCTGTTTTCACAGTATAGGTAGTTCATTTTCATTGTGTAGTATATTATTAAATTTGTTTTGAATTTTAATATATTTTTTTATATTATTAAAATATATATTTGTCAAAATTTATATGTTAAGAATATTTTTTATAATTGTAAAGCAGAATCTTGTTTGAATTTTAAGAAATTATTTACTTTAAATCAATGTTCTGATAACATATCAATTCATAACTATAGAAAGTGGTTGATAAATAGATTTATTAAATAAATTAACCTTCAAGATTCACAAATATTGTAATTTGAAATCTTGTAAAATAAACTAGAAATACAGTACTTTGTAAATCTGTTTATTATGTATATCTGGAATAAGATTTATTAGGTACATTTCAGATATTTGTAGAATTTTCAAAGAAAGAAAACAACTGAAAGAATAACATTATATTAACATCTGAATTAAACTTGACATTGTAACTGGAAAAGATATATTTTACCAAAAATAATAATGATTACTCAAATATCTTTCACTTTTGGTGTGTAATAATTCAGTTATATAAAAGTGTCAAGTTGCTTTATTATTTTTAATCATTGTCTGTAAGTTATATGATTACTATAGTTTTAGTGTATTGCTTTCACTTTTATAAATTTTATATATGACAGAAAAATTATGAAATCTTAAGTAATTAACATATAAGTAGCATGAATAAGTAATTAGTAAAATACATTATCTTTGCATATAAATATAATTCAATATTAAGTTGACTAAGAATTTTGTCTTGAAATAAATTTTCAGAAATATAATCAATATATAATCATATATTAATTTTTAATTAACTTTCAAATATTCTACAGAGTGGGAAAGGTAGTTCCGAAAATAGAAGTTTATGGCCAAAGAATGGAAGGTAAGTCCTTTATTGATGTAGAGAATCTAAATAAAGTTGTAGTTATTAATTTATATGAAACCAAAATAGAAGAGAAAAATAATGAATTATATACCATTTTATTAAATTTACAAGTAGAGAACAGTTTTGGATTTTATATTTTTATAAATAAATAATTAATTCTATTACCAAATAATAAAAATCTATTAGTTTTTAAGAAGTTAATATATCCGTTTCAATTAGAACATTTTTTTTTTTTTTAAATTAAATATGGATTTTTCCATTAATGTATTAGAAAATATGAAAAAATAGCCTACATACCTATATTTTTTTTTATTTCATTTTAAACAAATCACTAGTAAATTATTCATAAAAATAAATTGTTCATTTTTTTTTGTAATGCATTGCTGTATTCTAATTTAAAACAGAAATATTGAAAAATTCTTATATTTAATGTTGTTTATGCATAATTATATAAATAATTATTGAGCAAAAGAAAAATATTTTGTTTATCTATAAACTTTGAAGCCAAAAAAAATGAAAATTTAATTTCTTTACAAAAGACAAGGAAAAGCTTTTTTCTGGAATCGAAGAGGTTGGTTCGAGAAAAAAGTTTGCTGTTGTCTTTTATTTTGTAGTTGTCTGAACCACGACTTAGTTTACTTACAATTTCTGTATACTATATTTTTTTAATTTGCATAAAAGTATAAAAATATATTAACAGCTGTCTAAATTAATATTTTATTAAATTTTTAATTTGTAATTTGAATAATATAATCAAGTTCTACTTTAAATGACACAAAAATTTGTAAGAAGTAATTGATTTTACATAATTATATAAAAGTAATTATATTTTTATTTCATATATCTTTCATATGAATGAAGTAGATGTTAATATCATTCACATGAATACTAACATTACTTTATCGAGCACGAAAAAAAAAACGATTGGCATTAAAGCGCGCTAAAATGCGGATTCTTAAGCCATGGTCACACTATGCAATTTTTCGTCGCGCGCGCGATTGCAACAGCAACAGCAACTGCCAAGTAGTGGTCACACTGGGAAACGTAGCTTTAGATGCAATGGGTAATCAACCAATAAAACCACCCATCCATTTTGCATGCGTCAAAAATTTTCTCGCTTTTCATTGGTTGCGAGCCTGCAACCGTCGCCAGGAAAACAAGCTTTCTTGTTTCAAGCACGATTGAAGAGGCGCATTATTCGGAGGGGTTTACAGTTTTCGATTTTTAGCCGCGGCCGCGACCGCGACCGGAAGAAGTTGCTTGTTGCACTTGACTGTTCATGGTCACACTGTAGTTACCGCTGTCGCGCTGATCTACACTTTTAGCCAATAAAATTGTAGCAATGGCTGACTTGGTTAAGCAATGAAGTAAGAGCTGACGCGTCTTTTTCAAGTATAAGTTACAAGACGGAAAAATCGATGAAAAACGAGAAATGGCCGAATTAAAATCCCACAGACATTCCCTTTCGTTAATCAACTCTATTAATTTGCATTCTCGTTCAGCGTTCCAGACCATCTTGTAGCCATTTGGTTTTGAGTGTACCGCTGATGATGTCAGAGAATGAGAGCTTCTCATTGGATGTGCAGTTGCGACGTCGCATCAGCGACCGGTTCGGAGGGGGTTTACGAGTTAGGGAGAAGAGCCAGTTCCGGTCGCGGCCGCGGCTAAAAATCGCAAGGTGTAACCACCGCTTAAGAGAGCTATCGAGTTGCAGCCGCCTGCGCGACGAAAAATTGCAGTGTGACCACGACTTTATGCATACACGCGCGCCGCTCTAGGATCAGATGCGAAAACGCGAGGCAGTCAAAATAGAATCCTAACCGTTTTGCAATACTTAAGCCGTGGTCACACTGTGCAATTGTTCGCCTGCAACAGCGATGGCTCTTCCAACAAATTGGTAAACCTCCTCCGAATAGCGCGCGACTTCAACCGTGTTTGAAAACAAGAGTTTGTTTTCCCGGCGACGATTGCAAGCTCGCAACCAATGAAAAGCGAGGAAAATTTTGACACGTGTCCAAGATGGCGGTTACATGGAATTCGACCGTAGAGTCAAATTTTATTGAATTATTACAACAACATAATTGTTTGTGAGACTTCAATTCCGTGGATTATCGAAAAAAAGATATAAAAATATAATTCTTGGCGTGAAATAAGCGAAGTTCTTAAAATTATAGCTTTATTCTTCTTAATCCTTTTTTAATTCCACTCATGTCGCTAACTCTAGGTAGTAGATAACTAAAATTATTATTAAAACTGAATTAATGTTGTTATATTGCACAGTTAAACGCTAACCCTAGAAATAACAGTTAAACAACAACATCCGCCTTGACTATAACTTCAGTGGATGATTTTATCGTGCTCGCATTGGCTGACTATCCATTGCGTCGCAAGCTACATTTCCCAGTGTGATCTAGTGATGGGCGAAATGATTCTTTTCAATGAATCAATTCATTTAAATGAATCGATTCATTTGATTCATTTGAATCGAAGAATTGTTTGACTGGATGAATCGTTTCTACTTGAAGAGGAGGGATGTAGTAGTAGATTTGTGATGATAAATAATGTAGAGGAGGGTGGGATCATGCAAATTGTGACATAACATTATACAGTTTTACATACAGTATCTATTAATAATATTTTTTTGAATAAAATGCAAAATGTTTAGGCTTTATTGTGGATATGTTAAAATAGTTTTTTATATTATTTCGCCATATAATTTAAGGAGAGGGCACAGACAGTAGTTCCATACACTCGTATATAAATAAAAAAACAAATTCGCTATATCGGAAGTTGAAATGAATCAAAATGTGATCGATTTGTTTTCACCAAATGAATCATGATTCATTTGATTCACTTAGTGATTGAATCATTCTGATCGAATCACTCATAAACGACCCATCACTAGTGTGATCACTATTTGGCGATTGCAATTCGTTGCCGTTGCTGTTGCAGCCGCGCGCGCGACGAAAAATTGCACAGTGTGACCACAGCTTTACTCGCACCTTTCTTACGACACTTTTTTGAGAATGCGTGGCAAATTTTGTGGTAGTGTGCAAAATACCGCCAAGAAAGACTGGAGCTTTTGTATAATTTCCATCATCATTTTCAAACAAAATGACAGTATAAATTTGGAGCTGCCACTGGTGCCAAATTAAATTCTTTTGAGGATCATCATGGAAAAATCTAACACAAAATATTTATCAACAGTATTAATGTAAGTTACTTCAGTTATGTTTTATTGTAAACTTACAAATACAGTACAGTATTACGTTTACAATATTTTATCACAAAATTGCTTATTAATGTGATAAATATAATTGCTTTGTATTGATAAATTTGAAAATAATGTAAATTTTGTAAAGATTTTCCGGACTGCGTTTATTTAAAAAAGTGCAGATTATTCCATTTGTGAAATACACTCCATTGTTGGTTGATTACAAAGAAATGGTTAGCGTTAATAGTACTTTACCCCATTTTATTATTTATCACTCCTAAATACGACTTAAATGCAATATGACCACGAGTCTTCTTTCGTTGGATAAACTATTTTTCCAGCTAGAGAAATCGTCACGTGATGCAAGTTTCTAAACCAATAGCAACGAAGTTTGAAATATCGCTAACTTCTATTTTAATAATGTATACTAGCCATTAAAAGAAAGCCCAAAAATAAAACAGCCAGTCAGTTAGCATTCGCAGTAGAATTAAATGCTAATTATCTATTGAAACGAGGATAATTTGTAGAATTTAGAGCCACTATAGAAATCGTTTAGAAAAAATAAAAAATTTTCCATATTTACAGAAAGTAAAGAAAGGAATCAATAACCCGTTACTCGACGTTAATTCTTACAATAGTTTCTACCGTCACGTGATATTTTTATGCATTTAAGCAGGAATCAATAACCCGTTAGTCGACGTTAATTCTTACAATAGTTTCTACCGTCACGTGATATTTTTATGCATTTAAGCAGTAATACGTCATCCTATTTTTTTGTAATAAATATCGCTGATTTCCACTTAGAACTCAGACAGAGTATTAAAGAGCGGGCTACACAAGTCCTTCCACTCCTCTGCAGGAGGGAAACCCGTGGAGATATCAGACGAATTGGAGAGGACAGGGATCGACGGCCAGACCCGTTATCCCATGATAAATATTTCCAAGGGTCACATACGAGAATCGAATCCGATTTCCAGAGTGAAAGCCGAATTTTAATCAGATTACACTTTTCAAATGTTTATAATGAGTCGGCCAGATTGTCCACGTAGAAAAGCATCAGCTTTCCACTCTGGACCGGGTTCGAGTGTCGGGTCCCATCCTTGAAAATATCCGGCCCGTCGATCCCCGTCCTCCACAATCCGGCTGACCCCTCCGCAGGGGATGGGCAGCCTGTGAAAGGGCATGTTTCGCCCCATCACTAATATTCTTCCAGAATGGAAAGTGGCGTCATCTGTTGACAAAAAATGTTTATAATGTAATAATATTACTTAAAAAGAATGTGATAACAGATTGATTTACTTTTTACTCAAATGTTATTTAATATTGATTTAAAATAATTCGACAATTCCCCAACTTACCCAAATAATTTGGACAGAAGATTTTCACGTAACTCGAATTCTGCATAAACCAGAAAAACAATTTAATAAAAATTCTGAATCAAAAACCTTCGGGATTAAGTGCACTTACGTGCGGGAATGTGATTGCGCGTACACATAACTTACATATATATATATATATATATATATATATATATATATACACACACACACACACGCACTTACGTGGGGGAATGTGATTGCGCGTACACATAACTTATATATATACACACATGTATATTATTATTGTATTAATAATTTATCATCATTACTATCAGTATTGAAGTGTTTGTGTGTAATAACCATTACATGATTTTAATCATAATTAAATATTATGTTATGATAATAATTATATATTTTATTACATATATTATGTTTTGAATTTGGCTATAATTATTATACAATAATTTTAAGTAAATTCTACTTAGCTTACACTTTCAGGAATGCATGCTATATATCACCCATGTCCAAATTCCAGCCTAAGAGCAACATGACGTTCTTTGATACTTTCAATATAGTGCCATCAATAATCAGTATTTAGTATACACAAAATTAAATATAAAACAGATATATAATTACAAGTATGTGTTGCTGCTTAGCATCATGGATATATTCTAATAGAACCTTATATCAGTTTAATGTTATGCAAACATCATATGTAATTACTTTTAATTCTGTTTCCAAGTGGATAATTTTTTCTCTTCTTAGACATATCACTAGGAAGATTTTGAGGCCATGATGTACTTTATTTCTCAAGATAAAATTCCATGGAGATATACTAATTCAAGATTACATATGAGAAACTTGAGAGTGAGATGCTGCAAGACTGAATACAAAATGTTGTATATTAAATGAAATATATCATAAATTATAAGTTGGAAATGCAATCAGTTTGTTTATATTAGCTTCGAGTATAAATGCACCTATTACATCCCATTAGCCAAATAGTATTTTTTTTTTTTTTTTTTTTTTTTTTTTTTTTTTTTTTTTTTTTTTTTTTTTTTTTTTTTTTTTTTTTTTTTACTCTAAGGCAACTTGGATGTATTTGTGAACGGATGTTGTTTGGAAGGCATTATGCAGCAGATATCTATAAATGAAATCATATACAGTTGATAAACTGTTTTTTGTAAGATGCAATACTTTGATTCTGAAAAAAATTTCCAAAATTCCATTGGATATGTATATATCAATTAAAAACAGGAAATGAGGTAGTATATGAACAATAAAACTATTAAATTTAGTTTTCCACACAAAATGGAGTATTAAGGTATTTAACACTCCATTTTGTGCAGAAAACTAAATTTATTAATTTTATATACTACCTCATTTCCTATTTTTAATTACTATATACATCTTCAATGGAATTTTGGAAACTTTATTCAGAATCAAAGTATTGCAACTTACAAAAAAATTATTTATCAACTTATTTTGATTCTAGATACCTATTTGTTTAAATCCCCATACTTGTATATGAAATTTATCAAATCAAAGCACTGTGCAGAATTCATAAATCAACATCTCATGTGAAGTTGCTTTCCTAAACCACTAAAAGCCAGTCTTCAAAAGCATGAAATATCAGGCAAAAATTTAAAAATTATGTAATTATTTTGTTAATAAAAAATAATATAGTTTTAATTTGTTCATTTATTGTAAAAAATATGCATTTATTCAAAATAAATGTATGTGAAATATAAAACTTTGAAATCAGTGATTAAGATTTTTCTAAAAAAAGCTGATTGCAGTCTAGAATATTTGATATTCTCATATGTGAACATAAAATTTGGCTACTCCTACTACATACATATATATATTCAATAAAAACTAATGCTAGTAAATCTTATGATTAAGATTTGTTTAATAAGATTCATGAGATTTGCTAACCTTAGTTACAGTGTATCCCTGTTGAATTCCTAAAGCAGTGGTCACACTGTGCAATTTTCCTCCGCGTGCGCGACTGCAACAGCGAGTTGCAATCGCCAAACAGTGGTCACACTGGGAAACGCAGCTTGCGATGCAATGAATAATCAGCCAATGAGAGCACAATAAAATTATCCATCCTTCTTGCATGCGTCAAAAATTTTCTTGTTTTTCATTGGTGGTGAGCTTGCAACCATTGCAAGGAAAACAAACTCTCTTGTTTTCAAGCATGATTGAAATCACACGCTATTCGGAGCGGGTTTAGCAGTTTGTTGGAAGAGCCATCGCTGTTGCAGCCATGTGCGCAATGAAAAATTGCAGTGTGACCATGGCTTAACAATAAAGCCTCATTACCATACTGATTCTCTTATTAAAAATACATTAATATATAAAATTATTTATAAATTTTCATTTATATTTTAATTATTAGACACAATACAACTCTGCATTGCAAAATTGTGGTAATAGGCTATAACTGATTGAGAATGGATGAGGAATTTTGGAGTGGCAACAAAAATATTTTTATTTAAATCATTCAGAGTTAAGTTGGAATTTAAGATAACAACATAGCCACACCAGTGTGACATCATAACATAATAATCCTTGTTGTCATCATGCCACAAAAATGCAATGATAACGTCATCATGACAAATACCAGTTAAATCAACCTTAAAATTAAACAGAAAAAGCCAATTGGTTTGAAATGTTACAATAAATGAATTATATGATAAAATAATACTTTTGCATGATTCATTATTAAATTGAAATTAATGTAAATTCAAATTCTGTGTCTGGATCTGACTTTTGAATAGATTGTTCAACCTTCTGATTGACCCCACCATTAGTACTGACCAGTCTGTAGTGAGATCTAAAAGTGGCTGTCATCAAAAACTAATGGATTTAGTTCTTCTTATGTGATTCAGGTTAGGTTAGTTTGATTAAGCTGCCATATCCTCATGGGATATTCTATATCTGGTGGCGGCCACTTATAGAGCCTATCACAGACTGGCCCAACACCCATGATGGGGTCAACTGGATGGTTGAAGGATGGGTTCAACGGACCGGGGCTGGATTCCTCCTGAAAAACTGGAGGTGTGAGACGAGGATTTGAACCCGGATCTTCCAGGTCGTAAGCAACAGCTTTACCAGGTGGCCACTCGGCCGACCCTATGTGATTCAGTGGCTTAATCTACATTAACCTAGACTAATGTTTAAATTCACTTAAATAATGCTGGTAGGAAAATTTTTTATTAAAAATTATCCTAGCTGGGGCACTATCATCATAATGCTGTAACAGTTACTATACTGTATATGTATTATGTAATTGAAATTCTCAAACAATGCTGAATACCCTGCTAGTACTGTTTGTCTACCACAAGAATAGCTCCCGCCAGGATGTCTAGTTAGTGGTCCATCATTTAGTACACGGTGGGAAGAGGCGTAAATTGAACAGTAAAAAATATATAAATTCTATTACATGCTGTCAACTTTCTAGAGTAGTCAGTCGTATTATAGCTGACTAGGATCGATCGGTCGGACCGGGATTCAAATAAATTTTCCAAGGGAATGTTAGAATCGAACACTGGTCCTCTTGATGAAAAGTCGAAGAGTTTTCTTTGGCCAACCCAGTTGACCATTTAAAATATATACAGTATATTATGAATGAGAATATACAGTGAAACCCCGCTCGTGCGTTCCCGTATCGTACGACTTTCCCGCTTTAAACGAAACGTATGTAACCAGCATAAAGTTGTGTTCCAGCTTATAGCAATGTGGTCGGCCGGATAGTCGCATAGTAAATCACTGGCTTACAACCTGAAAGAAACAGGTCTAATTTCCGAAAGTTTTTCAGGAAAGATCTCGACCCGATTTGTTGAACCTCTATCTTTCATTTCAGAGTCGACTTTACCAGGGGTATAGGCGGCCTGTGATGAACACTAGAATGCCCGTATTTACAAATTAGTAACCTCCGATTGGAAAATGTCGTAAAACAATGATAATGCATAGGAATGAGATCCAGTATAGTGTAATAGACATAGAAAGTGTCTGATATTTGAGGAATCTATTTTTTTATGCTGCTTTTCAACTGGTGGCTAAGGAACGAGATATTTCAGTATCCATCTTCGGCCTTTTTATCTATAGTGGCGCTGGCAATAAGGTGGAAGATTGAGTTTAACGGCTAAGTCTGGACCTCTTCTCATAAAAAAATCTAGAGATGCAGTCTCGTACTGATTCTCAGTTCTTCAGGTAGAAAATTATACAGGCGGCCATCCGGCGCACGCAAAAGGACCCGATTCGCGTCTCGGTTCCGGCATCTCATAAAAAGTATTCGGATTCCGGATCCTCCCGGCGATCCCCTTCCTTCACTATCCGGCCCTCCTCCACGACTGTGGGTGTAGCTTATGGATGGAACTGACCCGGCTCCCTAGTAATCTCATTGATTGGAAAGGAGCATAAAAAAAGAAAAAAAGTTGTTTAAACACGTCCGACAATAACTTTTTATTTTTCATTTTATCACTGCATAATAACCATCGAATGGAAAGTGTTATTAAACTGCACAAGAAAAAACACTACCAGTAGTGTGGACTGCCCATGTTGGACATTGGAATCCCTGCCGCTTAGAAATTTCTAATGAGGTTAGATTAAGTTAGCTTCAATTAATTCAACATATACTTGGATTATTTTATACTTGGAATATTTTACTACTTTTAGAAAGCCCATCACAAGCTGTCAACATCAATGACGGAATCAACCGGAAAACATATTTTATACTTGGCGGCGACTACTTTTAGAAAGCCCATCACAAGCTGTCAACATCAATGACGGAATCAACCGGAAAACTAAAAAAGAGTTCAACGACCAGATTCGGACCCCTCCTGAAAAATTCAAGTTATGGGACCGAAATTGATTGCGGATCCTCCAAGGTAATAAGCGAAACCTTTACCACGCAACCATCCGGCCGACAACTTCTGATGAAAAGCCATAAATAACAAACAATAACAAAGTATTAAAAGCAGCAGGGCTATCCAAATGTCTACCACTGATCGTCCATATCCCTCATGTCAGCTGAAGATTGACAAGCCCGGCTTAACGTTCTCTCCCCTAATGCCTGATTCATTTAAGAAGGTGGGCGACTAGTAATGGATATTTGGAATAGCCCTGGGATTTAGTAATCTCTGCGTCGAAAGTTGTATGAAACAGCACAGACGATCATGTGGAAGTGAACTCAAAGCATAATCACATTGAAAGCCAATATGCATTATAATTAAATGCATTATTTTAAGGTTAAGATTAAGTCACACGAGGGATATATCTGGCGGTTGCCACTTATAGTGCCCATCACAGACTGGCCAACATCCATGATAGGGTCAACCGGATGGTTGAAGGATGAGGTTCAATGGACTGGGCCCGAACCCCTCCTGAAAAACTGGAGGTGTGGGCCGGATTTGAACTCGGATCCTCCAGGGTGGTAAACCACAGCTTTACCACGCGACCATCCGGCCGACTTTAACATTTAGTAAATAAAGGAAGTTTTATGCCGCACATTGTACATCGAAAAGTATAGATTTTCAAAATACTTATATTTTGTTTGGATTATTTGATCATCAGAAACATCGTATATTTCCCCAGCAGGATACGTAACCGATTCGATATTTCAAGCTTTCGAATTTTTAAGAAATCTAGATCCGTCCAGCCGTGCAAAGGACCCTTTTCGGATATTGACCAACTCATGATGCGTTCTGAATGGCTAATATCATATATATTATGTAATTTTAGAAGCATAAATCCGATAATCAATTAACTGCTGACTTTGTTTTGTTTTTAAAAACACAGATTACTAATACAGATGGGACACTTAGCTAAAAACAGAAATTTCAGTACCACAGCACGTCCTCATGTGATTTAGTGTATTTTTTTTCTTGAAAGTAAAAGTTTTGCAATTTTTCAAGACATTGACCAGTATTAATATTTCCAAAATCATTTAAATAATGGATAGTTTGTTATTTTAAAATATAGAAGTATATTGAATAATAATATTACGTAGTAATCTGTTTCCCACAAGCAGCTTTGGTTTCTAGTAGCCGTCTTGTTTTTCTTAAGACGTTTGATTGTAGCTCGTGGATCGAAGTTAACTTTAGTTATTTATAAAAGGTATTGTAGTGTAGATTGGAATTTATGGGCCATATCCTCCTTCATATAAACAGGAAGAAGAAAAAATTGAAATTTATAATATTATACAACGTATTTCCTGCTGAGAGAGAGCTCATCCGCTTAGGCTTAGTAAACGTACTGTATATTAGTTATTTTGAAATGTTTTCATTATCATATGTTCAAGTGACATCTCGGAGGATAAAGCGGTGGCTACAACCTCCATATAAACGGGAAGATAAAGGCATTTTCCATTTGTTTCGGTGTTCTTCGTCGTTGCACGCAGTTTACGACGAAGTTTTTCTTCAACCGTATAATTGGTTTAAGTCGATGAAAATTAATTGCAACCATCAAAGAGATTTGGAGGTTAGATATTTTTTATTTAATTCTAAATTCGTGTCATTATTCAATCTAATATGGTCTCTCATCTTTTATCAAAGTTACAATGTACGGCTGTGGTTCCGAATACGCCCCGCTCCAAAAACTGGTTTTTTCACTTCCTAACGGCATAATAACTACTGAGATATCTTATTTAAGTATTCCCTATGCGGCAGAATCCGTCAATTCCGCAAAAATTTGATATCATCTCGATAAATTGTTAATCAAATTTCGAACGAAGTCGTGGACATTTCACTTAGTCTGCTGTTCTGCGCCGTCGTAGAAGAAAGCTGTCGATGTGCGCATGCGCACTGGTTAATTTTTGTCAAACAGTCGTTTGCGTTTCGCTTCTCGAGTCCGCGCGCATCGCTACTGCTCGCAGTGGCGTCAAGCGACACGTCCTTTTGACATTTATTTCATGCTTTACAATACAGATTGTGTATAACATTTTTAAATTTCTTAAGAAATTTTTTAATATTTTCATAATTATAAAATTTCAATAAAAATTTTATAATTATGAAAATATTAAAAGTTACACCATAAACAGTTAATTAAATTTCATAAAAATTTTATTATAGTGTTGAATTGCTGTGTGAGCTAGATAAAACAAATTGAATTGAGATTAATATACAATACAAATTAATCACTGCTTGACTTAAGTAATTTTAACAACATAAATATATGATTGATAAATTGAAACCCATTTTCAAATATTTATCACACTTTTATAAATATATTCAAAAATCTATCAACTGCTGTTACTTTTGTAATATTACAAATTCAATTGACATACAGGATAATATCATACTAATAATATGATGTACACAATTTATTAATTTTGAATAACACCACTAAGATATAAGCCAAGTATGGTTACCAGATCTAAAATTCAAAAATAAATAGGAAATAGAAGGACCTTTTCAGTTTTCAAAATAAAAACTGTTTAATATTAAATTTGATATTCTAAAATTTTATATTACAAAATTCTTTCTTAACCTGAATCTCCAAAATTAAGAAATTAAGGTCAAAAATGAGCAGATTAGCCTGAATGTATCTAGTGCTTGGGCTTATTCCATTGCAAAGAAGCTATAATAGCTTATAATATTTGTTTTATATTGATGCAATTGTTATCTGAATTAAATATTGTATTTCAATCTGTTTCTTGTTGCATTTATGGCACAACATTATATGCTAGTATAGTTTAAGCATCTCTGTTTAAAAATTTGTAATAGTTTTGATTGCTTTTCAAATATACATATATTTTGTTTTGTAAGCTAAAGAGGATTGTCATTTTCAATTGAAAATATTATTGAATTAAAGATTAAACTATAATTGATTTTGAACTTTTATGCTACAGTGTTATATTAGTAGCCATCTGGAAAGTTTTAGATTACATTCCTACACACAAGGACCTACAAAACAGTAAACATTTCAGAATTCTATCAGACAGCAAAGTACCTTAGCTCAAATCCAAATATTAATACACACATATCAGACAGAGGAATTAGATTTTCAATGGATTTCTGCTGACACTGGTATAGAAAGTAATGAGAATGTTGATCAACTTCAAAACATGGTACAAATAGATCACTAATGTTGTATATTCAAAGAGTCCTCTCATTTTTAAAGACTTTATTATAATTGTAAGTAATCATTTTTACTCAGAATTATTAAATCCTATATGAATAAATAAAATATTTCTTAAATGCAGATTAAATGAAATTTTATAAAAATTTCATACCTATCACAATATTGCCAGTTTACAATTCCTTAGAAAAAATTATAGAAAATCAAATTTTTGATAACTAGAGGGCAAATTTTGCATTAAACCATAGTACAGACATCCATGCCACAAATAGATCAATGCAAAAATTATGCAGAACACTTAAATTATATAATTTTAAACTATTCTGTACAACATATATGTTGGACACACATAATTCACTATGCCCATAATGCAATATTGATCTTCAGTGTGCTTATATATTAAAGAACAAAAGCAATAACAAAGTCAAAAACAACAAAAAAAAATTATTAAAGAACAAAAGGATATTCCAAAAGCATATTGCAAAATCAAAAAGTTCCATTCTTCCATTTTTGATTGCAATACTTTTTATGATTCCATAAATTTCTTCTTATATACATACTAATAATAAAGTACAGGCAATTCCCAATGTAGATAAATGGATCATTCCAGGAAACCCTATATAAATCAAATCATATGTATGTTGGAACATACAGTATTATTAGGTCACAAACTTAAAAGTAACTGAACTATAAATAGATTAATAATAAATAGTGGGAATAGATTAAAAAAATCAAAAAGTTCCATTCTTCCATTTTTGATTGCAATACTTTTTATGATTCCATAAATTTCTTCTTATATACATACTAATAATAAAGTACAGGCAATTCCCAATGTAGATAAATGGATCATTCCAGGAAACCCTATATAAATCAAATCATATGTATGTTGGAACATATACAGTATTATTAGGTCACAAACTTAACCTTAAACTTAAAAGTAACTGAACTATAAATAGATTAATAATAAATAGTGGGAATAGATTAAAGTGTTCCTTGGTGGAATGAACGGCTTGGCAGTCTTAGACGTATTGTTAGGCGGCTTTTTAATAAAGCTAAAAGGACTGGTGACTGGGACGCATATAGGAACGCTCTCACTGGTTATAATAAGGCCATTAGAAAGGCTAAAAGGTCTTCTCGGAAATGGTATTGTCAGGGAATTGAGAATATACCTGAGGTATCCAGACTTGTGAAGATACTGTCTAATGGGGACTTTTGCAGGGTTGGTTCTCTTAAGTTGCCTGATGGCAGTATGACTAGTACTTGCAGCGACTCTTTAAAGGAACTTTTTCAGGTACACTTTCCCGAGTCTACCTTGATTGAGGATTTATCCTCCTTGCAGGTGCAGTCTGACCTTGATGGTTGATGATTCTCACCGACAGGGGATGCCCGCAGGGGGAGTGTTGTCTCTCCTTCTTTGGAGCCTTGTGGTGAATGAGTTCTTAGCTTTACTTAATGAGAAGGGTTTCTTCACTGTTGGGTATGCTGATGATATAGCCATCATTGTAGTGGGGAAATTGCCTAGGACTGTTTCTGAAGTTTTTCAGACAGCTCTTAATACAGTTTCTTCCTAGGACTGTTTACGAATTTTTCAGACAGCTACTTAACCTTTAACACTCCACCAACTGGTCTCCCGAGACAAACACGCTCCTTCTTGCACTCCTAGTACTGGTCTCCCAAGACAAAATTTAAAACTTAATAACTTCGTAATTTTTGCGTAAATCGAATGGTAGCCAAGACAAAATTTAAAACTTTTAATAACTTCGTAATTTTTGCGTAAATCGAGAAAAAATGGTTAAAATCTCAAATTCTAGTTAATTTTGCGTAAATCGAGAAAAAATGGTTAAAATCTCAAATTCTATCATATATTCGTAAATCGAGAAAAAATGGTTAAAATCTCAAATTCTATCATATTTTCTGCTCCAATGACTTGATAGCCAAGACAAAATTTAAAACTTAATAACTTCGTAATTTTTGCGTAAATGGTTGGTAGCCAAGACAAAATTTAAAACTTTTAATAACTTCGTAATTTTTGCGTAAATCGAGAAAAAATGGTTAAAATCTCAAATTCTATCATATTTTCCCATATATCTGTCATATTTTCTCAAAAATTTGATTTTATGTTGATGTTTTAATAAATTTTTAATTAACCCTTCAAAAATTTGAATTTCTGTAAAAATTTTAATAAATTTTTATTTAACCCTTTAATTCGAACCTAATCCGAATTAATTAATATTTATGATCTTTCGATCCCCCAAAATTCAGGAATTAATTGTCCGAATTTGTCCGACTTCAAAATCATGTTCCACACATCCTTCAGATTTTATCCTTATTTTTTTTTACAGATATCTTTATCCAATAAATTAAAATTTGGGAAAGTTTGGCTCCTTGTAAATAGTACCATTTTACCCCTTTTTTCACACATAAAATTTGATAAATTTGTTTTATTTAAAAATTTATAAATTTTAACTTATCAGCGAAACAAAGCGACTTATACCACACTAGACAATCGACGCCGAACTCGCCGTCCTAGGTTCTGGCGGGAAATATCTAACGGTTTTTCGAAATCAGCACTAAAGTGGGTTCCATATCTCCAATTTTTAGGATGAGTCCAGACCAGCTCATTAAACCTCATCCTCCACCTGGCAGTTGACTTTATCAGAGGCATAGGCTGCCCATGGTAGGAATGGAAATGCTTCGCAGCTTATATGAACTTTTTATTTTTAAAAATATATTTAACTTCTTAAAATCGAAAATAAATTGAGAAGGTAGTATTCACAATAACGATTATACAGGAAGTATAATCGTTATTGTGTTTACTATTTTCGTGATGTCATATCCTGACTTATTTTATTGGCTTTGTTGATGATGACGTTTAACTGTTAATAGCGCCATCTAAGTTAGAATCGTTCTAAGCAATATGATTGGTTCTTTATATAACTACATTATTTTGAAAAGTTACCATTGAAAGTATAGGAAGTGTCCCATCTGTATTAGTAATCTGTGTTTGAAAACGATTTTTATTGCTAGGGCGGCTTCCATTCATTATTGATATAAAATCTATATATTTATCCTTGTTTACCATGAAACAGAATTCTCATATTATTATAAACTCTTCTGTACTCTGATATTTTTCAATGTGGCATTTATGAAAATAAATTGAATTCTAGAAATATCTGGTTACATGAATATTTTTATTAATTATTTGTAAATGGAACATAAATTTCACAGTATTGTATTATACTGAAACAATTGTGTGTCGGCCGGATGGCCGCAGTGGAAGCATGCTATGCTTTCACTCTGGAAAATCAGTTGAAAGCACAGCACATTTGGATTAGGTGTTCTTCCAGGGTGAAATCACAGCAATCTTCCACTGCGGACATCCGGAAAATACTGGAAACCTAAAGTGGGTTCCATATCTCCAATTTTTAGGATGAGTCCAGGCCAGCTCATTAAACCTCATCCTCCACCTGACAGTTGACTTTATCAGAGGCATAGGCTGCCCATGGTAGGAATGGAAATGCTTCGCAGCTTAGTGCCATTTGGTGGAAAGTTGCGTTAATTAAAAAACCACACAGGAAAATAAAATGAATCAATTTTTTATTCTAATGAAGAGATATTATGAAATTTTGTGCTATAAAAACTAAATACAGTAGTTTCTTGATTAAACAAATATTGTAGTAATTTTCAACACAAAATGTTAGTCAGCCGGATAGTCATGATGGAAGCGCGTTGTGTTTCTACAGGATTGGCTTCATTTCTCGGGTCTCACACTTCCAAGATTTTCAGGAGAGATCCGGACCTGGCTCGTTGAATTCAATCCTCCATCTGGTGGCTAAACCCATCGGGTGGATAGCCAGTGGTGGGCAATGAAACACCCCGTCGCTTAGTATGCACTGGATGGAAAGTGCCGTTAAATTACATAGAAAATATATATCAAAATAATATAGTCCATGTGTTCTTTCGAATTTGAAGAGAAAAAATTAATATATTTAATTTTATTTACAGTTTTATTTTGTTTAATAACGATTGTATTAAAAATATTAGTTGTCTATTTAAAAGGCATTTTTCACCGCATGATTTAAGAAAAGAATACATATGTCAGCTCCATAGATTCGCACGTAATAACGATGTGAACTAAACAAATCGCGATGTTGGAAGTGATTGCGTCAGTGATTTAGGAGATTCAAGAAGTGATTGATTTACTTTCACTAATTGTATTGTGAATCATTCAATACAATTGATAATTCAGTCTTTCCGATTGAATCATTCGGAAATGATCTATACTACATATCCACAACGCGGAAATTTAGTACCTATTGTGATTATGGTTACAAAATCATTTCCATAGAAAAAGAATAATTTCAGCTGAAAAGGATTTTAAAAAATACAAAAGAATACAATAATTAATTTTAATTAATTAATTATTGCTATAGAGGCAAGTGTTATCAATATTCGCATATTCATACGTCTTTTCATGAAAAATACATTAAAATGAACGGTTATTTTGATATTAATAATTATTTGCATTTATGATCATTTTTACTGTTATATATAAAATAACACGGGGGAGAAAACACTTTTCCCCAATATTCAAAAATTCCTCGGGGCGAATTTTTTTTTTGTTAACAAATGTCGTTACTTTCCATCCAGATAGAATTCTAAGCATTGGTTCTAAGTGGCAGAGGCGAAGCAAATTCTGCCGATCGTTGGTTCTGCCACAGGTTGGCCATTGCTAGGAAGAGTCAGTTGGATTGTGGAGAATGGGGACTGAAGAGCTGGGCCCGGATCTCATAAATAAATTTTCCGAGTGATGGGAGCAGAGAATCTAACCCGAATCCTCCAAAGCGAAAAACCGAAGTCTTTCCACGCAGCAAATCCACGGAGAGATTGCCCAATGGTGGTGTCGTCACTTATGGTGATGAACATCGTAAAACATTTCAGTTTTTCAAAAATAGTAATATTTGTTCTTCACGGATCTCATAAATAAATTTTCCGAGTGATAGGAGCAGAGAATCTAACCCGAATCCTCTAAAGCGAAAAACCGAAGTCTTTCCACGCAGCAAATCCACGGAGAGATTGACCAATGGTGTCGTCAGTTATGGTGATGAACATCGTAAAACATTTCAGTTTTTCAAAAATAGTAATATTTGTTTCTATACAATAAATTACATATATTAATACAATCTTTTTAACGATCTTTGAATCTACTTGATGTATATTACAAGTATCTTACATTCCTTGTACTATACATCAGTAACTATAATACTGTAGTAATAATGTCAGTAATAATACTGTCATATGAGAGAGGCGATTTTATGCAAATTTAAACTTGTCTCTGACAAGTGAGTTCCAGCCCTGATTGCATATTGCTAATGAGATGTGCATTAGTTTCAAACAGCGCGTAACTAGAGTTCTATGGGCCCTGATGCAGGATATAAAATGGATCCCCGAGAAAATTTTATCTTGTTTACAGCTAAAACAATAGTACCTGCACTGATGAATCTAAGAATAAAAATTCATTTTTATTAATAACTTACTTACCTAAAATAATTTTTTCATTTCAATTTTCTTTATTCTTTTCTTCAATAAGAAAAATACGTGCAGATTCTGCACGTATTTTTCTTTTTGCACTACCATTTAAACTTTTTTTTAATCTATGAGTAACTATTTATAAAGTAATAAATTAATAATAATATGTATCACACACAAGATGGTTTTTTCTAACTTTAAGTATCCCTTTTTCAGTTGCTTTTTGTGGAAGATCATCTCTACTATAATGTTTTTATCCACAATAAAAAAACTACAATACAAATAATAACACAGATATAATAAAGTTTATAACTTAATTATTAAATGGAAATTACTTACCTTTGAATCTTTCGGTAAAGCATGTACTTTATACTTTTTAGAAGTATAAAAATTATTCCATACGCAGCAATGGATAACTATTTTAAAATAATGTACTAATAACAACGTGTGATTAGGACGGACGAATGTCACCAAAAAGAGTCTGGGGAAAAGTTTTTCCCTTAGTTGCCGGCAATAATAAACAAAGTCATAAAACCATTCGGTAACATTTGGATACCAGACGATCCTGAACATCATTTATTTATTAAATATTAAATACAGTATATACAGCAGAAGCCGCTTATTGTAATCGCGGATATTGTTATCAATGCGTTTATTATCATCAAAAATTAACGGTCCCGAATCATCCATATTAAAATGCATTATGAAAACTCCGCTTATAGTAATCAGAATTTCGGTTATTGTCATTAGAATCGATACACCGCTATAAAATCTCGCATTTAAAACTAAAAATATATCGTAGATAATACTAAAATATTGGTTAAATCTATTAATATGAACATTATTATTTGTTAATTGTTCATTTATTACTTCGTTTTCACCGAAATTTAGGCAAAAACGAGTAAATCCGAAGATAAACACTTGTCCACCATTTTAAATAAAGCAGATTCGACTTAAATGGAAAGATATGATTTGTGTACATTTTTTAATTAATAATTATTAGAACGATGTAAGGTTTTGATTTAATAAAATTCATACAGATAAATATGACTGCTTTTCAAAACTTCGCGGCGCCTTTAGGTGGTTTCACTGCACGTCTTGCCCTTACGATTGGTGCGGTCTTACTATTGCCAGATCTGGCGATTTTTAATGTTTTTTTTTGTTTTGATGAGAAAATATATAATTTAAAATTGCTGATATAGAGATTTAGCGACTTTATAATTCCCTTTATTGAAAAAAAATTTTAAATTATTTTTGTTTTAAGAATTTTCTTACTATTGCTCTAGAACAGTGTTTTTCAACCTTTTTCATTGAGTGGTACCCCTGATTGAAAAATAAAAAATCGTGGCACCCTTGACTAGCGGTGGATCTATAATCTGAATGAATAAGGGGGGCTAATGGGCCAGATGAATTTTTGCGAAAACAAATATTACGTGTACGCTGAGGAGGGGACTTCCTCCCCGGGGAAGAAAAATTTTAAAAATTGACAGTTTGAAGTAGCATTTTAATGCAAAAAAAGCGTTTCTACGTGTTCAAAATCAAAATTTAAGTCCATTGAATTTTGTCGAAATACCTACATGTAAAATAATAGTCTCGCTATTGTTTTTTAAATCTAGTTTTATTATCAAATATATCAATTTCCAAGAAAATGCCTAAACTGCGACACCCCAATCGTGGCGCCATGGCACCCTAAGATGCCGCGGCACCCCGGTTGAAAAACATTGCTCTAGAACTTCGTGATTTTTTGTAAACTGGAATTGGCAACATTAAGCATAAATCATTTCACTTTACTTTTTCACTTGATTAAGCAAAAAGTGAAGTTCAATAAGTGTTCGTCGACCAGTTATAGAGCTTTGAAATTATTATTATTATTAGCGTTATCTTTTAATGTAATTTTCATTTTTTTTTATTTTTTATAGCGTTCGTCGACCAGTTATAGAGCTTTGAAATTATTATTATTATTATTAGCGTTATCTTTTAATGTAATTTTCATTTTTTTTATTTTTTATATCCCCGCAGCTATCATTTTCTCGTATCCTTAGTTTTTTCGAGACTCCCGACGAAAACGATGAATCGAGATTACACTGTATATTTATATAACAGCAAAGTACAATATATACCATATAATAAAAAAAAATCGAAAATTATACTTTTTTGACATGCACTGCTTAATATTATCAATCGGTTATTGTTATTTAAATAGATCGGTCCCAAAGTGATTCTAGTAAGCGGCTTCTACTGTATTTATAATCAGATATAAGTGTCCCTCGCTTTACGCGATTAATTGGTTCTATGAAATAATCGCGTAAAGCGAGTTGAATTTAGCATGAGTGAGATAGGGACAGGAGTTTCTTCAGAAGATGATAAAAAAAATAAAAATAAAAACTTTATACCTATGAACAAAAGATCAAATTTTAATGAATGGTTGGATGAATGAATTTAATTAATACAAGTCATATATAACTAAACACTATATAATTCTGATAGTCTTCAGTTCAGTGTTGAATGGACTGGGTCTGATAAGTCTGGATCATCACACTCTTGCTCACTTGAAGTCTCTGGGATGATATGCTAATGATCTTAAACTTTTTTAATGAAACAGTAAAGACTCAGCTGACAGGCAGCATTCTTCCTCTCTTTATAAAGTTCTTTGTAGCAAGCCAAAGAATTCTGAATTTCTCTTGCAATTTTGCTCTTCTATTCCTAATGAGACAAGAAGCGTCAAAGCGTCATTAGGATCATTTTCTTCAATTATTCTGATGGCACTGTCAATATGTTTAAAAAATTCAGTCATTTGTTTTGTTGAAAGTTGTTTGATGGGCTCAGCAACAAAGGGCTCCTGACTTTCATCATTCATGTTGTTTTCCATTTCCAGAAGCTCTTCATTAGTTGAGCTCTGATGAGTGGTACTCGAGCAGTTCATCCACGAGACAATTTTTAAACAAATATTTATTTTATTTAAAAAGTTAATTTACTTTTTAAAATCGCGTCATAGCGAGAACGCATAAAGTGAGATAGCGTATAGTGAGGGATACCTGTATTTTATAAAACATATCTGTCATTAAAATAGTTAGCTTCAATTCCTTCAAAAGCGTCTGGCCCAGTTTAAACAATAGATTGAGACAAAATTCTCTCTAATAACCTTGGTGATCTATTACTTTTGCCTCCTTGTCAGAACTGGGCCCCTTTACAATTTGAGCCCTGGTGCGGTGGCACCACTTGCATCATTGTAGCTATGCTACAGGTTTCAAATATGATTTTATTGTGTGCAGAGTGTTAATTAACTTGTTTAAAGAAAGTTTCTTTTAATAAAGGAAAAACAAAATAGAATACAGGTAACTAAATTTTAAAAAATATTATATGCAAGTAGACTCCGTATAACACGGACTCCGAAAACGCGGATTCGTATAACTCAACGGAAAAATTGTTAAAGTTGTCATGGAAACGAAATAAACATCGTTTGGTTTTTATTATAGTTATATGCAAGTAGACTCCGTATAACACGGACTCCGAAAACGCAGATTCGTATAACTCGACGGAAAAATTGTTAAAGTTGTCATGGAAACGAAATAAACATCGTTTGGTTTTTATTATAATCAACGGATAAGTAACATTAAAAGGATTATTTTACGCGTTAAATGGGACTGTTTAACGCGTAAAATAATGTGTTAAACAGTCCCGTTAAACGGGACTGTTTATAGCGTTGTATGAGTGCATTAATTGCAATTTTTTCGTCGCGTTATACGAGAGAGTGATATACCGGAATTTATTGTATATGCTCAAATAGTATAAGTGAGTAATAGAAATTCCCAGCCTTAACTGCTAGATGTATAAAGTTAAAGTTTAGTATAGAAGTAATATTTAGGGCATATCTTAAAAAAAATTGAAAAACTCAACATTTTTTAATTTAACAATCCAAAAAATTGAAAATTAAATTTTTTGAATTGAATTTTTGTCAATGCATAGCACAAAATCCTATAGCAGTTCCAGTTGAGCAGTGCCATTGATGAGCAAGTTTGTCATAATTATCTGGAACTAAACTTGGACACTTGACATGGGGAAGATGTACATTTTATAAATTTCGTTATATACATTTAAGACAATCAAGGGATATAAAAATGTTAGTATATTTATTCAAGTATTTAATTAAAGTAAAATTTTATATAAAAATAACATTTGAAAAAACAACATTTAAATAAATCTTAATTTTTATGACTGACCCCAGGTTTTGTATAATCATTGGCAATGATTGGCCCAATCAGCAGTTTCTTTTGTCCGTTGCCCAATTTACATACAATGGATATTTATTTAAAGACAATGCTTTCTTCAAGATGTTTGTTTCTCTTTTAATTCATTCATAAAATTCAGTATAGTTATTGAAAGTCTTATTGACTTTTATACGTGTATGACTTTCGTTGTCATTTTGTCTTATTAAATATTTGTAATCTTTAAGTTTATCTGTAAACATGAACTTCTTTTCTACTCATTTTGGGATTTAACTTGCATTTAAAATTCAAAATTTGTCAGTTGGTATAATAACAAACAACGCTTGATCCTATGGTCTGTACTACTATGTTGTTATTCAATTACAATATTTCCAAATTGCTGATCAACCAAAACAAATAAAATGATGATAAATACTGGAATTAAGATAGTTTTAAATCCAAATTTTAAAGCCTTGGACAACTGTTGAAATTCAGAATAGTCCAGGCTAATTTTTGTCATTGATCAGCTACTTCTAATCTAATCAATGAGTATTTTGTTTCTGGAACTGGTAATACTTATTACTGAAAAATATTCATTTGGCATAGCCCTACCCTGTTTAACCAGAGAATTGAGAGATGGACCTTGGGGTTGGTGGTCTAAGATCAGGACTGAAGCTGCAAATATATGGGATGAATCACAATGAAAGATCAAAGTTCTGATAGCAGAAGTCTGTCTGAGTAAAAACAGCCATATAAACAGATCTGATTCTAAATGGTTTCGGTGTTATAACTGATTTAATTATAAAGAAAATGATGAAGCAGATGTATATTTTGTAGTATTTATCCTTAAAATTAATATTACACGATTTAATGTATTTAAAAACTACTTTCCACCTCAATATACAATGTAATTTATTTGTGAATTGCACAAATAGCTCATAATTCATTGTGTTTATACTTGATGAGTGTTGTAGCATTCAAAATGCAGTTGAGCAATTCCTATCATGCTTCCACTTTTCTCTTGTAGACCAGCCACTTTTTTTGTTTTGGCCAATAGATCCTCTCATCACTTTCTACTCAGTAAGAATGCTAAGTGGTGAGACAAAAAACGCTCTTCTATAGACTGGCTATCCCTGCAGAAGGGTTAGATGGATTTTGAAGGATGGAGATTGATGGGATAGGTCCAAATCCCATGATAAATATTACAAAGGGGTAAGATCCAAGACTCAAACCTGGGTCCTCTAGAATAGAAAGCCAAAGAGTTTCCATATGATTGGCTGAGTGACCAGCACTTTCATCCATCTTCATAAACAATAATCTAAAGAGTTTAGTTTCAAAGATCTTGAGAGCAAATCAATGTTTTGATTTCTGCAATCCAAAATCATTCATCAACCATAGAAACGGAACATCAAAGATGGGCTCTCATTGCATGGGAAAAATGTGAAGAAATTTTATCATGTAGAAAGTACAAATTAGACTGTGTAAACATCCACTGCATACTGTAAGACACAACCATAAACTATAATTTCTTATTTTCAATTGACTAATAATTTTTACATAGATTGACTGTCATGCAGCTGCATAAACTATTGCTACCTCGGAAACCATTCAGAATCAGATTTATGTTTATATGGTTTTTTTACTCATACAGATTGCTACTATTGGCTCCCAAAGTTGTGACTTTTCATCATGTTTGTCATTTAAAAATCTGCTTTATGGGTGAAATATATGTATATGCTCATGGAGGTATTAATTGGAGTTAATGTCTTGATGATTACAACTTTGATATAAAAAATAAGCCTTGATACTTGTGTTAAGATTAGTTCATGGTTGTGTTTTTAAGAACTTATACTCTTATCAAGTTAAAAGATAAAAAATATATAACTAAATAAAATGCTGTATAAAAATAAGCATTATCTTATAATCTTTAAATCAGTGGTTCCCAACATGGGGCACCCACCCCATAAGGGGTCAATTCGAGAATGAGTTATTAACAATGAATTTTTTGCATTTCTTATGATTCTAGGGGCTCTCTATAATATATAAATATATATTGTGACATACACATTTTTAAAATTAAAATCAGAATGTGCACGGCAGTTTTGAAACTTTCTTTGTTGTTTTTTCATATCACTTCATATTATTATTTTTTTTTAAACAATTAGTGATTTCTTCCTCAGTACTTCAACTGTCCTTTTGTTCTTTTATTTTTCTCTTTCATGGATACCATGTTCTTTGGAAGCTTGTTCAGACCAAGTTAATAGCCTTTTAGGCTTCCTCCATGTGAATAGTAATGCAAAGTCGCGAATTAGAACGAATGTCAATAATTCCAATTATAAGCTAAACCTAACGGCCTTAATTCGCATGGTGAATATGTCTAAAAGTAGTTATCGGTTCAGTTCCTTTGTGTGATGAAGACGTCAAGATGGCGGAACGATAAAAAGCGATATAAATAAAATTCAATCGTGACGTTTACATCCCTTAATTCGCATGGTGAATATGTCTAAAAGTAGTTACCGGTTCAGTTCCTTTGTGTGATGATACGTCAAGATGGCGGAACGATAAAAAGCGATATAAATAAAATTCAATCGTGACGTTTACATTGGAGCTAACACAGAGCGGTTTTTTGTGTTTATTGAGTGAAAATAGGTGCCTTTAAAGATGGGTCCTAAATTTTCCGATTGCCGAAATTTCTTTTTTAATTCCGTTATAAAGATAGAAAATGTAAGTAGATTGTATTCGTAAAATTTGTATTATTTTTCATCGAATCTTACCGATTCTTCTTTTTATTCTATCATATTTTAGTAATCTTATTTTGATTTTTGGGTGAGATAATTTTATTTTTGAAATTTTAACCAATACCTGTAATTTTACTATGATGAACTGTAAAATTCAGAAAAATCACCAAAATTGAAAAAATTTTGGTGATAATACGGAAATTTTGGTTAATTCTGTTAAAATATAGAATATTTTTACTTATTTGGTTTTTTATTGCTTTACTTTTACAAATAATTTTGTAAAATATGAGAAAATCGTAATGTACAGATAATATTGTAAAATACAAGAAAATCGTAATATAAAAGACCCTAGGCAAAAAAGCGGGCGTGGCACTTTGTTTTATGACGACCAGTCGTTTCGCGGGAAATTGTAGCCAAGCCTACTTTACCGCTCTGCTTGTGGAATTGGATGTAGATTGTAGAGTGTCAACAAACTATCTCAAGGCCAATTTTTTTATTATTTTTATTTTTTGCATATTTTACGCCCCCTTTCCAATCAGAGAGATTACTAAGGGGGCGGGGCCTTTACTTCAATAAATTTTCTTAAAATATATATATTCTATAATATAGTTTTAATATTTTCCCTCTTTTACTTAAATTTTTTTATGATAACTTTTTAATAAAATAAGTCAGATTCTATTCAAACTAACAGAATGAATCAAATTTTTAAATAGAAAGCTTTTCAAAATAAACTTTATTCTTTGTTGAATGAATATATTCAGCTATTTTAAGTAATAGAAACTAAACTGCACTTACTTTTTCCATTTGATTTAAATTACTATTTTCATATAACCGATGCATAAAAATCTTTTAAAAAGTTTATTAAAAGTTTATTTAAAATCTTAGCATGAATAGAACTTTGAAACATTTTTTTTCCATACTGAAAAATAAAATTAGATATAAATG